>MCFE01000697.1:0-44368 GCA_002104905.1 Basidiobolus meristosporus CBS 931.73
CGCATTTGGTTACACACAATGGCACCATTTTTTAGGATATCGCGTATGAGCCTGAATGTGAGCTATAAATTGGCCTCGTCGGCCAACCGGTTCCCTACCACCGCCTTCCTCACCATACAGCATGACCATCATTGGGGAACAACTTCCACAGAGCGAGAGCCAATTGCGCCGATTCTCCCGTAAGGTTTGGAGGATCTTGTGCTGGCCTAGCTTGACCCACTGGATCATCACTTCCATGATCCTTGGCATCATCGTGGGCTGGCTAGCTCCTAGCTTCGCTGTCCAACTTCAGCCTCTCTCCAACATCTTTGTTTACATGATCAAGGCCATGATTACCCCGCTTCTGTTTGCCACTCTAGCTGTGGGGATTGCTGGCCACGGGGATGATCTCAAGAAGATCGGCTCCTTGGCTATCAAGTCGCTGATCTACTTCGAGGTGATCACCACCATTGCCTTGGTTCTGGGTGTTCTCACCGCGAATCTATTCAAACCTGGTCACGGGGTCCACCTGGAGGGATACGACAACAAAACCGGACAAGACCTGGCCAGCACCCAGATCACATGGGAACATGAGCTCTACTCCATCATCCCGCAAAGTTTCTTCAAGGCGGCGGCCGACAATGCCGTGCTACAGATCGTGTTCTGCGCCATCATGTTTGCGGTCGCCCTTGTGAAGACCCCAGCCCAACACAAGCAGCCAATGATCACCTTCCTTGACAGCCTGGCCAACGTGATGTTCAAGGTGACCGGGTTGGTGATGAATTACGCCCCCATCGGTATATTCGCCGCGCTCTCCTATACCGTCGGTAAGAATGGGATCTCCGTGCTGAGCAGCCTAGGGAAACTCGTGGGCTCCGTGTATCTGGCGTTGGTCGTGTTCATCGTTGTGATCTTCATACCCATCATGCTGATCGCCAAGATCCCTATATTGAAGTTTGTGAAATGCATCTCCCAGCCACTCCTCATCGCATTTACCACCTGTTCTTCGGAGGCCGCCCTACCACCGCCATGCAGGCCTTGGAAGACTTCGGAGTCCCGAAGAAGATCGTGGCTTTCGTCCTGCCCACCGGGTACTCGTTTAATCTGGATGGCGGCTCGATCTACTTCTCCATCGCCACCCTCTTCGCAGCGCAAGCTGGCGGGGTAGAGCTATCGGTGTCTCGCCAGGCCTTCCTAGTACTCACCCTGATGCTCACCAGCAAAGGTGTAGCCGGGGTTCCTCGAGCCGGCTTGGTCGTGGTGGCCAGCGCCGTTCAGAGCTTCGATCTGCCCTACGAGGCTGTGGCAGTCCTCCTAGGAGTGGAGCCCATTCTAGAGATGGGAAAGACTGCGGTGAACGTGGCTGGCAACTGCATCGCCACCGTTGTCATGGCCAAACTGGAGGGCGAGTTCCCAGCGTCGAAGTTGGAGGACTCCAGATTTACCTCGCTTGAATCAGGCGAGGACAAACCAATCACTAGCATTTAGATCATCTAAGCCCAGCAACCCTAGCCCATCCTTAAGTAGAAATCCCTAAACCATGCCTGTTGATAAGTTAATGTGAGATTCAGTTAGGGTGAAGAATGTAAATAAACTCGATAATGTGAAATTCAGATGCCAATCGGACGCCCCCACCAATCATCACCGTCGAATTTATTGATCATGCAGAATTGGGAGTGGACTGTGGTCTGGGCTATTATGGGAAAGGGAATGGGATTTGGGATTTGGGATTTGGGAGGGACATGGATGGAACAAGCTGGGCATAATTAAGGGGGATTTCTTTTCCTCCCTCCATTTCCTTTCGAATTCGCTATTTGGGGCGAGTTTTCGATCGAAAAGGTTAACTCCCTTCCGTAGTTATTGGGTAGTGATAACGCTTAGGAAATTTCCTGATATTGGCCAACAAGGTCCCTTGAAAGTAAGTCAAACCAGTGACTCTGGACAGCATATAGAGAGAAGTCTCAATCCATACTTGGTAGGAAAAAGCGAGCGACAACCATGTATCCCGAAGGAAGACCTGGTAGACCATTCAGAGGTAGAGGGCGTGGATTCCGAGGTGGTGGTGGAGGTGGTAGAGGTCGAGGCGGTGGTTCTGCCGATCGTCCTCGGCCTAACCCACTTGGTGGTTCCGAGACCTCGGAATGGGCTGCCAATCGTAGTCGTTACGAATGGGATGAGTCCACAGAAACCGGCGAGGCTCCCCGAGATGACAGGCTGGAGCACGAACTCTTTGCGCCTGAGAACCACGTCCATAGCGGGATCAACTTCAGTAAATACGATGACATTGAAGTTTCAGTCAACGGAGCCGCCCCATCTCCCATCAATAAGGTATATTTAGCACAGTTTCTCACTCAGTCTCTCAGCAAACTTTTGGCCTAAATCACGTTCGCTAGTTTGATGAAGCCAAGCTCCATCAGAGCATGGCCGACAATGTTAGGTTAGCAGAATATCAAGCACCCACCCCAGTTCAAGTATGCGTGGTTTTGCGGTTATCCCCGGTATACATATGGCTCATTAGTTGTATCTAGAAACATTCCATTCCCATCACATTAGCTGGTCACGATTTGATGGCTTGTGCGCAGACCGGTAACTAAAGGAGATACATGGTTTCCATTTAGGCGTTCCATTTCTGAACCCTACTGTCCACACCCCACTAGGTAGCGGTAAAACGGCCGCTTTCTTGATCCCTACCCTATCTGGAGTGCTCGATAGCACCCGCCCTCGACGGCCCCACGGCCACCCAAACACATCTCCCTCGATATTGATCCTAGCGCCCACTCGTGAACTCGCATGTCAAATCTTTGACGAATGTAGAAGAGTAAGTGTTTTTCAAGGGGTCTTTTGTGGTTGGCATTGGATTTAACGGTTGAGTTTCAAGTTTTGTTATCGCACCTATCTACGACCTTGGTAACATGTCCACAGCAGTGAGCCTTCTCTTTATGGTGACTGAGCCGATGGTTAATTTCTAGCGTGATCTACGGGGGTGCAGAGTTTGGCCCTCAACGTGAGCAGATTCTCCGAGGCTGTGATGTTCTTACCGCAACCCCCGGCCGTCTGGAAGACTGCATCAAGCGCGGGGTGGTATCGCTTTCCTCAGTCAAGTACGAATAAGACTTTGAATGAATGGCCGCTCAGGACTAACGGACTGGATTAGGTATTTGGTATTGGATGAGGCCGACCGCATGTTGGATATGGGCTTCGAGCCCCAGATTCGTAGAATCGTCGAAAGATCGGGTAGAGCATCGCCACCTAAGCCCTCGATTAGACTGGGATTAATCGCATTCTTCTCATAGGTATGCCTGGTGTGAAGGACAGACAAACATTGATGTTTAGTGCAACTTTCCCCAGAGAAATCCGGATGCTGGCCAAGGATTTTATGAAAGAATACATATTTCTTGCTGTGGGCAGGTAGGGTCTTATCATGTCCGTTCCGTGTGGTTTCAATCACTAACGGTTGAATGATCAGGGTGGGTGGAACGACATCAGATATTACTCAAAAGGTTGGTCATCTGGACGATCAATGGCCGATTGCGCTCTCAGTCTAATCCGTCCATGTGCAGATTATATATGTGGAGGAGAGGGATAAGCGGGATACGCTGATGCATCTGCTACTCTCCCAGCCGCCCAGTCGAACCCTTATTTTCGTTGAGACCAAGCGGGGAGCTGATTCGTTAGATGATTTCTTGTACAGACAGAATTTCCCATGTACCTCTATTCACGGGGATAGAACGCAGCGAGAAAGAGAAGATGCTCTGACCGCCTTTCGGTAATTATGTTTATCTGCACTCCAGAAGCCAGTAGGTTGACCCCTTCTTTAGTGTGGGCCGGACACCCATCATGGTTGCTACCGCAGTGGCGGCACGTGGGCTGGACATTAAGAATGTGATGCATGTAATCAACTACGACCTTGGCAACAGCATCGAGGAATATGTGCATCGGATCGGAAGGTATACAGATCTAGGTTAAGCTGCACTTGTCTGTCGACACGTTTAATGAAAATCCCTCGGAATAGAACTGCACGAGCTGGGAATCAGGGAGTCGCAACCAGCTTCTACAATAGTACAAATGAAATAATCGCCGCAGAGTTGACGAAATTGTTGGTCGAATGCAATCAAGAGATCCCCGACTTCCTCAACCAGTACATCGGGGTGGAGATGTTAGTTACTTTGGGATGGCCTTGCTTCTGTGCGCCTTGCTAACTTCGTCCATATGTACA
The DNA here is from genome assembly GCA_002104905.1 of Basidiobolus meristosporus CBS 931.73. NCBI lineage: Eukaryota > Fungi > Basidiobolomycota > Basidiobolomycetes > Basidiobolales > Basidiobolaceae > Basidiobolus > Basidiobolus meristosporus. The sequence goes on from MCFE01000697.1 coordinate 4,196, forward strand.
TTCTAGTCCTGAGGATGAGACTGGCCCTAATTCATCGAGGATGAGATATAGAGGATATCAACCGGATCGCAGATACAGACATGATTCTAGCTATGATCGCAACCATTACGGTAACCGCCATCCAGGAGCTAAGAACATGCATAGAGGCTCCTACGAATACAGAGGGAGGGGCCGTGGGCGAGGCTACAACCAAGGCCAGAACGGATACTCTAGAGAAAGGGATATCTACCAGTACGATGAGCTAAACAATCATCATGGTGGCTATCATGGAAATGGAAACCACCATCAACATCGTAATGGGGATTCCAACCCGGAGTGGAGATTTCGAAATGGAGAAAAGCTCTCAGAAAGCAAATACTACGCCGACCCATCGCGGTCGCCTCACCGCTCACAACCCCATGCCTACAAAAACAACAGGGATATGACGGAGATGACCCAGTCCTTGACACTCGACGACCAGCCAAAAGGTTCCTACAAAAGGGCTAACAAACCACCAAAGCCGCAGGAAGCTGGGGGTGTGAGCCAAAGCGAACAGTGAAAGTTCATTTATTATTCGACCATTTTATTCTAATCTTTGAGTCCCGCCCCTTCTTCATTGCTCTGTGTGAGTCCACCATGGGATCACTTTGAGGAAACGCCAAATAAACCATCATTTCTGACCACGAACGCCGCCATCTCCTGAGAAAACAAAAATGCATGTAATAGAAGGTTCGGCCATGAATCCAACCAGATTTCTCGGCCACACTATTAGTTGAATTTGCCGTGTGGTTTAATGAGCTGCATTAATGGCATAACGCAAATCATCCCCGCCTTGTACCTCTAGACAAAAATAGGTATGGCGGGTAAGGGTCAATGGCAGCTGGACGGGTGTTGAGGGCAGATGCTCTATAAAAAGATCGGCCACCTTCAACACTCTACATATCCCACAATGTTGAAGGCTTCCCTTATCTCGAGAATAATCATCGCTCTATTGATCACCTTGGAACTAGCCCAAGGAGCACCGATCGGCATCGCACAAGGGCGCATGGAAAGGCGTGATGGCCAGCACAAAGACTATGGAGTACCAGAGCCCTACGATGGGTCCGTGTACCATGGCAAACCCTCATATCCTGACGAAGGCTATGATTTGGGCGAACCTGGCTATGATACTTATCCTAAGCCAACCTACCGACCAAAGCCTACTCCTCATCCGAAGCCTCAACCGACCCCTACGCCCAAGCCCAAACCCACACCCACACCTACGCCGACTCCCGAGCCTAAGCCAAAGCGCAAGTCTTTCAAGTTTGGATTTGGGCTAAATATCGGGGCGAACATCGGCATCGGTGGAAAGAAAGACGGTAATGGAGTGGGCCTGGACGTGGGAGCCGGGATTGGGGCTGGGGTGCAGATCGAGACCGACAAGCAAAAAATCGATGTGAACGCAGGAGTGAAGGCGAATGTTGGAGTCGAGGTTGGGAGTGGCAAGGATGGTAAAGGACTGGATGTCGGCGTCAACACTGGTGTTGGAGCCGAGATCGGTGGTTCTGTTGAGGAGAAATGATTTTGAATACTTTCGCCAGTGACAGCATCATAATTCATTAAATAAAGTGAACATTTAACCACATAACAAACAACAGCTCTATCCATTTATATCCAATGCGTGTGATCAGTGTCGGTTGCAATTACATTCAAGGATGTCAAGATATTTCACTACGTCGTGATGTTCCCCACCCTGCATGCAAGGTCCATCATTTATGCTTCAAATAGATAGGCGGCCACTATTTCTGCAAGCCTCCTAAACGCCAAGCGTGCATGGCATAAACTAATTCCAGAGACGATGGGAAAGTATATAAGCAAAAGCCCCTCTGTACTTCTGCAATCGTTATCGGAAACAAGATGTTCAAACCCTGGTGCCTCGTTGTATTCGCACTGATCGCATTGTTCATTTGCACTTCGCCGGCGCCCATCAACTACTCGTATGGAAGTTTGCATAAACGGAGACCCTTCCGGCTCGGTGTAGGGGTTGGTCTTGGGCTGAACTTGGGTGTTGGTAGTAAAAAGGAAGGCAAAGGTGTCGGTATCAATGCTGGAGCTAATGCCGGAGTTGGCGTTCAGGTGGAGACTGACAAAAAGAAAATCGACCTTGAGGCAGGAGTGAAGGGTGATGTTGGGGTGGAAATAGGCTCCAGTAAAGACGGGAAAGGCCTGGAAATTGGCGCCAACACAAACGTAGGGGTGGGAGTGGGAGGTTCTGTTGAGGATAAATAAGTATTCTGACACCATGATTTTCCCCATCGCTCATTTTATTAAATAAATAGTTTCATCCAGTCAATGCACATACACTAATAGAGCCGAGCAGAAGGCCAGGGCCCTCCACCCCGCACTGTATTGCTGTGTTCCTAGGTTTTTTTTGCCTTGTCCATATGCTGGGGTTTCTGGATGTAGTTTGACTTTTGTCGGCTGATTCCACATTGGGCCTTTCTCAGTATTTGTAGAAGCTGGTGTGCGTGTGGCGATAATTGAAGTCTGACCTGTAGAAGGGGTGTCTGTGTGACTAGCAGTAGCTAAACCGGAGCTACGAGTTGGGGTTGGTTCAGTTGAGGAAGTAGGAGTAGTCGATTCGAGTGTGGGCAGACTAATACTCCAGATTGAATATGCACTAGTAAAAGTAAACGAGCTCCACTCGCTTTCTTCGGAACTGTCGGAATCTTCGTCATACTCCACATCTTCCATGCTGTCGTCATCATGCGACTCTTGCTCCGCCTCTTCCCAATCCTCACTAACCACCGAATCTTGAGGGAGTTCATCCACAGTCATTGAGTTTGCCAAGGTGAGCAGCCCCATAGCAGTGAGCAATAGTATCAAGAACCTCATGGTAAGTTGTAAACTGACCTGGCGTGGGTCAAAAGCTTATATATGCACCGCCATATGCATCGGGAAAATTACCACTAGTCCGTTACTTCTTGGTAAATTTCCATCTGCATATCACAATAGAGAATGTCGGGAAATAGAAGTAGAATCGACGCGAAAGATACATGCGTACCACCAAAGACACAATCATATACAATGGCGCCAATGGCTTGGAGGATTTGTCGAACTTTACTTAAAAAGTGGTTTTGGAGATCGGTCGAATTAGCAATGCGTTTATTTCGAGTTTACGTCCTCACCATCCTATTACTGACGAGGCCCGTCCTCTCAGAAACTCCTCCTGCTGAGCAGCCCTCCGGGAATGGCACACTTACTGAATCGACTACCGCGACCCTCAGTGTGACTGACCCAATACTCCCAACTTCCCAGATTGCAGTGAATGATACGGCTACGCTCAACATTACCATGGAGCCCACCAGTTCTGTAACGTCAAGCTGGCCTCTAAGGACTGCCACTGCCGCCCCTCGTCCCACCCTTACAAGCAACTATATACGGATCACTCCCGTCGCAATCTATATCCTGCTGAATATACTTGTCTGTGTTTTGCAGCATTAGTCTAAATTTAGATGGTAAATGAAACCCCAGCATGAAATTTATGCACGATCAGGAGGTGTATTTTGTTTGTCCAGTGCTCCCCTCAGAATATCCCTGATCCTTACACCGTTCCGATTTATACGATACGTGCCCGATTGTCAAGCTTATCTAACACATGTTCTATATATAGCCTCACCAAGCTCCCCATCAACATATCACCTATTTACTGTTCTATTCATCACCATGCTTGCCATCAGATCTTTGCTCTTGCTCATTCTGGTCATTGCCACCTTGAGTGCACTTTCGTCTGCCGCCCCAATAAACTGGTCCCAAAGACTCCAGAAGCGAAGTGAGAACCCCAAGAAAAAGTCGTTCCGGTTAGGCGTGGGCGTTGGTGCCAATGTGAATGCTAGCATCGGAGGAAAGAAGGAAGGAAAGGGGCTGGGGGCCAATGTCGGTGCTGGTGTCGGCGTGGGTGTGCAGGTGGAGACCGACAAGAAGAAGGTGGACCTTGAGGCCGGAGTCAAAGGAAATGTTGGTGTCGAGGTCGGCACTAGTAAGGATGGCAAGAGCCTGGAGGTTGGCGCCAATGCCGGAGTAGGAGCTGATGTTGGTGGCTCTATTGAAGAGAAATAATATTACCAACCTGGGACATATGTCACCTGGATATGTTGTCTATTTAGTCTTTGCACGATCATGCATCATCTTTTCTATCTAATAAACCATCGATTCCCACATAAATCCCCATATCCAAGCTTATCAACACAACACGAAGTTGTATAATGATATTCAACACGATACACGAAATTAGTCCATGAAAATCATCACCCTAACCCACATACATTTGAATTACCTCATAACCGATGAAAATAAGGGCTGGTCAAGGCATTAACCTTTATTTTCCCCCTTTAGAGTTGGCCTTCACCCAAATAGATATGCATGAAATAATGATTCCCCCTCGTATTTCCCCTCGTATACTACTAAACTAAGGTATATTGCTGAAGTTGCGATGTCGATGCTAATGACGTGCGGACAACCAGATGCTACTTATCCATATCGCTTCTTAGTATATAAGCCAGACAAGATATCCACGGCTGATATAACAATCAACTATCAACTAGTGAATCTTACCACTTCTTTATCCAAGACAATGCTCGCTATCAGATCCCTGGCTTTACTCTTGGTTGTCTTTGTCGCACTGAGTATGCTTGTCTCTGCCGCACCCATCCATCTGTCCCAAAGACTCCAGAAGCGAAATGATAACCCCAAGAAGAAGTCATTCCGGTTAGGCGTGGGCGTTGGTGCCAATGTGAATGCTAGCATCGGAGGAAAGAAGGAAGGAAAGGGGCTGGGGGCCAATGTCGGTGCTGGTGTCGGCGTGGGTGTGCAAGTGGAGACCGACAAGAAGAAGGTGGACCTTGAGGCCGGAGTCAAAGGAAATGTTGGTGTCGAGGTCGGCACTAGTAAGGATGGCAAGAGCCTGGAGGTTGGCGCCAATGCCGGAGTGGGAGTCGATGTTAACGGCTCCGTTGAAGATAAATAAGGATTACCAGACATATTTATGAGCTATCCACATACTCACGTTACATAATCTTTTCTTGGGTCTCACTTTGAATTCTTCATCAACATTGTTGCAAGCGACTGTTCGATGTTGGTATCATGAGTGCTATTTAGGGCATTTTTTCATTAATAAATAATTACTAGGCCAGCTGAAATCGGTCTGCGTCGATTCATATTTCGAATGCAAAAACATGAACGATCATCAATTCTGTGGGATCAATCGATCAAGCGTTTACATATATCCCGCATCATGTGATCCTAAGATCAGTAGTTTATAAAGAGGACAGGAGTAATATTTCTTTCTCTTTCTGTCCTTTAAAGGGTTCAATATAATCATGGTATGTAAATCTTGATTTCGATGTGTACTTGACGGATGAATAATATCTCCCCAATGGATAAGATGTTAACCTGAACTTCTTAGGCCAAGAAGGACGCTCCCGCTAAGCCTAGTTCCGGTGGAAAGAAGACCAAGAAGAAGTGGTCCAAGGGAAAGGTCAAGGATAAGGCCAACAACTTGGTCGTCTTCGACCAGGCCACTTTGGACAAATTGATGAAGGAAGCCCCCACCTACAAGCTCATCACCACCTCTGTGTTGGTTGACCGTCTTCGTATCAACGGTTCCCTTGCCCGTGTTGCCCTCAGAGAGTTGGAAACCCAAGGTTTGATCCAAAAGGTTTCCACCCACGGCTCACAATTGATCTACACTCGCTCTATCAGCGCTGGTGGTGAGGAAGCTAACTAAAGTCTCGGATCTGCTACCTTGTTATTTTAAATAAATGTGATTATACCGAACGTCAGTTCAGCTATTTTGAGTTCATTGAAAACAAAAGCGCCTACCCGCCGAATCAATACGGAACTAATACATCATCGCATATATATGCAAGTGTAAGTAGAAGTGGTTCCGGAAGTCCGATGTAAATAAATTGGCTGCTCAAGGAGAGTACCGCATACAATCGATCGGTCATCAAGTCCATCTCTAAGGATCCGAAAATATCGGGACAATATGGAAAATTCCGGATAATTTAGTGATTTCAGGGTATTGTTTTTTTTTCAAACCTCACTGAATTGGGTCTTCCTCTCTTTTCATTGTGAGCTTCTCAATTGGAAAACTGGTCTTTTTGAAGATACTTGGTGAACAATATACTCTCACTTCAACATCCTTTGAACATCAATGAATCATAACGGAGCCAATGTCGAGGCTACCCATGCCGGAGACTTGGGGCCTGACCCAGCTTTGTTGAACTCTTTCAAGGCCGCTGCCACTGCTGTGACGCAAATGTACAAAGATGCCATGAAGCAGAACCGAAAGTCTTACCAGACAGGCTACGAACAATGCCTCCAAGATTTGATAGGTTACATTTCAACCCACGCTAGCGTTCAGAGTCAGAGAGATCGTGGAGACATCCAGCTTCGCAACTCTTTTATACCTGCCAGTGATCTCATAGCTTTTACCAGAGAAAAATACACCCAGATTCACGCAGAGTCGACCAACTCGGAAAACCCCTCGCTGCAGCGAGAGTCCCATTCTACATCCGGATATCAAGCAGCGCAACCTGGTGTAGGTAGGTCACTATAACTGTTACACGTGAATGCAATTAACTAACTTGAGCAACTTACAGAACGCCATAATGTTCCAGTAGCTACACCCTTCCCTACCAACCACCAGTTCAACTTCACCCCGCCTGTCGTCAATCTTAGTCCCCTGCAAGGAGCCGGTTTCGAAGGCCTACATACAGAAGAATTCGCCTCGCTGTTTGGCATGGATTCGTTGAAGCGAAGACTCAATGCTAGTGCCGACCCATTATTTGCAAGGGATGTAAATAGCGAATACATGTTTGAACCTTCCTACAAACGTGGACGTCCTCGCCACGACGGTAAGTCAGTCTCGGAAGATAGTGCCCAATAGCCCACTGACATTTCCATTACCCTTACCCTGTAGATTCCATCAGCCGAAGCAATAAGCATTTTTACTGAACCCGCCTAATCTCAGCCCATATTTATGCCTTCTAATTTTGTCACATTCATTCAATGTACACACGCTCTTCATATAGATAACCAGTTGTAGTTTTATTTGTGTATTTTCCTTGTTCGATCGAGAGAATAAACCCTCCTAATGCTAGCAAACCTCGGTTAGATGCATGGTATGGAACGCTGGGCCATTAACGTTGTTATTCACGGCGCCCGAGGGGAGGGAACACCCAGCGTGATGTTTATGTGCGAGTAGGATAAGGAGAATCATGCTTTAGAAAAAAATGATGTACATGTGTCATAATAAGTGAAAATGCTGTATGAAGTGACGGAGCATATGAAGGCTAGAGTCTAGGGACTCAATTCAGCTGATCTAGCTTGATATTCCTTTTCGAGATGCTCGCGAATCTTGGCGTGCTTCTTGGGGCGGTGGGCACGGATCAACAGTCGGTAGATTCTGCGAACTGGCTTCAGCTGGTACGTGTCCTGCATTAGCTTGAAAAGCTCCATGGCTTCGATCAGGTAGCCTTTCATGCAGCTGCTCTTGATGAGATAGTAGAAGGTCTGCGAGTCCGGGGTGATTTCGTATGGAGATTTCTGCATGTCGTGGAAGAGACTCTTGGCATAGTTCCAATCGCAGGAGGAGCTGCCTAGTAAGAAGTTGAAGGTGTTCACATCCGGAGCCACTCCGTTCTTGCTCATGCTTTGGAAAGTTTTGATGGCATCTTTGAAACGGTTGACCCGTCCGTACGCTCTGATCATAGTGTTGTAGATATTGAGATTCGGTGGGACGAACAGTGATTCGGGCTCCTTGTGGCTCGCTAGCATGGCGTTGAAGATACGCTCAGCACCCTCGATCTCGTTCACCCGTCCGTAAAGCTCGATCAGGCAGGCATAAGTAAAGTCGGTCGGCTTCACTCCAATCTCACACATCTCCTCGAAGATTCGGATCGCTCTGGCTCCCTTACGGGCGTGCACTTGGCACTTCAGGTAAAGGTTGTATGAATAGATGTTGGGTCGGATTTTCTGGGCTTTGAGACGGCGCCAAACCTTCTCGCAGGTGTTGATGTCACCCAAGCCGCCGAAGAACTGAAGCAAGGTGTTGTAATCACGGATATCCAGTTGATGGCCGAGTTGTTGTTGCTTTTCGAGTACATGCAAGATGCGCTCTTTGCACTGGTCGACATACTCGGAGGTGAAATGCTTTTTAAGTTTGAAAGTTCCGAGTACAAAGCTGTGGTCCTCGGGCGACAACAAATTCAACTTGTTAACATCCTCTAGCATGCGATACAACGTCCAAGTGCTGTTAGGATCCCGGTCCCAAATTGCTTTGTTGATGGTGAGCACTTCCCTCGGAGCTGTGGCTGGAAGTTCCAGGTTTCTATTTCCGTTGTCTTCCTCGAGCAGCAGCTCCTGAAGACTGGTATTTGTTGAAAGGAATCTGGGGGTTTGTTTGTAAATGCATCGGACGAAATTGGGATTTCTCCCACGTGAAGCCAGGAGGGCACTCGTATTTCTCCACAACATGGACATGTGGCTGAATGCTGAATGGAGAATCCTGAACGAACCCACGCTCCACTGGAACCAACACGTTTTCTCCCTCACGACCAAAAATTTTCATTTGGGTGATTTGGGTTTTTTTAATCACCAGTAATCGAGGGATTTGATCAAATATCCATTTCGTGTGTAACTCTTCCAGCCAGCTGAGGAATATTTCTGCATCCGAACATTTCATCCCCCAACCCATAACCTGTCAAGGATTCGGGTTCTGAAGAAAAGCGAATCCCCTGCCCTCATGGTTCCGTACAAATGTCTATAAGCGCACAGAGTCGCAAAGTTTACTCCAGCTGTCCTGTACAGCTGCAGAATTATCATTTTGCGCTAGTGTAGCTTTAGAGTATTAGGCTCCTTTGGAGTCAAGTGTAGGTCTTAAACTAGTTCCGTTCCTACTACGGTCCAAGTAATGTACTTCACACTGAAATCTAAATATCAAGAAAAATCATCATCCAAAACCCTATTAATTGATACGTAAATATGTGCAAATTAATCATCAGTGTAATCTGGTCAATTCTAAATTCGATCGACATTTGTTGTTTAATCTCATTTATGGTGGAGGTATTAATCTATACATGCTCTATATCGACGTTTGCTGTCGTGGAGCATATATACTCCTTAGTTCTATTCATAACTGGTAGCCATGAACCTAGGAAACATATCCAACAACGAATTACTTTTCGCAAGCATCAACCAAGATTTCAGGTCATCGGCTCCTTACCAGCTCTATCTGATTCGTGCCTGACTGACTTTCCTGATAAATAGTTGCGTTTCTGTCGGAACTAGAAATGGTTATAAGATATACAACAGCGACCCTTTTGGAAAGTGCTACTCCAAGTGTAGGTTTCATAACACTTTCACCGATTTCCTGGCACCTTCTATTAAGCTTCATTAATTAGCCGAAGGAGGTGTAAGTGTAGCGGAGATGCTATTCTGTACTTCTCTCGTCGCTGTAGTTGGAGCTGGTGATGAGTCTGGATTCTCTTCAAGACGTCTGCAAATCGCCAATACCAAGGTTTGAATATACATCCCGAGTAACTTTGGTGGCTTCTACTAAGGCTTATCTCCTTTTGTCAATAGCGCGAAACCATCATCTGTGAATTGACCTTTCCAGCCACCATATTGACAGTGAAGATGAATCGTCGTAGGCTCGTAGTTGTCTTGGAAGTGCAAATCTATGTATACGACATCAGTAACATGAAGTTGCTTCATATCATTGAGACTAGCCCAAACCCTCACGGTACCTAACCCCATTCTATCCCGAGCTTGATAATGGGCTGACTGCTAATCAACGGTTTAATTATGCCTTAGCTGTATGCGCACTGTCCCCCTCAAATGATAACTGCTACTTAGTGTACCCTTCGCCCTCCCCCTCCCCCTCACCATCCTCCCCATTCTCATCACCAGCGGTGACAGCAGGGAATGGCTCAGCCTCTGGAGATATTCTATGCTTTGATGCTATTTCACTTCAGAACGTAAACTACGCTCAAGCACACAAAACCCCGCTATCGTGTATCTCTATCAGCTCGGATGGTAACATGGTTGCTACTGCAAGCGACAAGGTTGGAGGGATGGAATGCTCTTTCAACGAAACTTCGCTAACCCTTTACTCAGGGAACGGTGATCCGAGTATTCTCTCTGCCCAGCTTCCAAAGACTCTATCAATTTAGACGTGGGACCTATCCAGCACGCATTTACTCTATATCCTTCAACGTGGTCAGCACCCTGTTGAGCGTTTCGAGTGATACGGAGACAGTACATATTTTCCGACTATCGAAGAGCCAAGAGAACGGGGGGAGAGATGGCCTCGCTGGGGAAGAACAAAGCCAAAGGCTATCGAAACGGCCTTCTGCGGGACCTGGAGTGTCGTAAGTTGTTTATACCGTCACCAAAGCAGTTTCCAGAGGTATTCACACCCCCTATTATGCACAAGTGGAATGGTTCGCAAAACCTCGTTCCACCAGAAGCTAGCCGGGAACGTTGGTGCTCTCCTTCCGGGTTCGTTGACGGAGATGTGGGAGCCAGTGCGAGACTTTGCCTATCTTAAACTGCCTAGCGCAGGGGTTCGAAGTCTTGTTGCCATTAGCAGGTTCGTCACCAATTCGATCCAGCCAGGAAAATTCGATTAATCAAGCTCCCGCATTTTAGCTCCACTCCAAAAGTAATGGTGGTCACCTCGGATGGCTATTTGTATCAATATAGCATTGATTTGGAAAGTGGCGGAGAGTGCATATTGACTAAACAGTACAGCCTGCTTGACGGGTCTTCCGCAGAGTAGCCTCCTATCCTTCCAATCACCACCCCATCAGTGTCAATTCCAAGAGTCAATATAATATCCGCACATTAACTGAATCCAAATGTTGGGCAATCTAAAAGCACCTTCCATCCACCACTCAAAACGGAAAATCTAACCTGTATAGTTCGATTTTGGGGAGGGGAATGGGTAGAGTTTATCCAGGATTTCACTCACCCGCCCGCATTCCTTTCGACTGTCAGTTTTTCTGTTTCGAATAGATTATTTGCAACAAATCAGCGTGTACTGAACCCGAAGGCCTGGCCCAAAGGAACTATTTTGATTCAGCAGTGATCCCTCCTCACTCGCTTGCCCGTTTCCACGAACGCTTAATTAGACAATCACCTTCTATTTGCGTATATAAAGACGAATCGGATGGCTTACCACCACTGAAAACTAATCTGGGAAGCAGTTTGTTTGGATTGGGAGAAGTGGTCTTTCTAGATTGGGATGGCTCAGCAGGCAGCAGGATTTTCAGATAAGAGTATCTCGAGCTTTACTGCGCTTATATATACGTGATTCCTTGAAACCCATCCCTCTTACTGTGTCAGAAACTCACCATGTGCTTAATCAACTTCCCTCCCTATGAAACATCAACACTCCCTTCCGACTTCATCCAATCGAATCCCCAAAGCGGGGTGTCGGTCTCCCTGAGGGAGATCATCGACCGGTTCGCAAACAAACCAGATATCATGGATCTACTGTTAAAAGCCAAGATCGAAGAGGATAGGCGGCTAACGGAGCAGTATCGCTGCCAAGTGGAGTTAGCCCACGAGGAGATGAAACAGCGTGAGCTGGAGAATCTGGACCAACAGCGGGAGTCCGACAGCCCCCCGGTGCCCGAGGGGGACAGCTTCGTTGACAACCTCTTGTCCAATCTGGAGTTGGACCTGGATTTTTTGGAACGGGCGGAGCCCAACCTTCTGGACAACGCTCCGGTCAGTCAACTTAAACGCAAAGCAGCCGTGGACCTGTGCAACACATTTCTCTCTCTCTCCGGAGAAGAGCCGGCCCCGCGCAAGGTCCGGGTTCAGCATGCAACCAAGAAGAAATCGCCCCAACAGAAGTTCATGCAAAGGATAAAGCTATGAGGGGGGGGGGTCATCCAACGACTGTCAATATGTAAATATACAAATCAACCATAATAAATAGTTCAAGTAGGTTTTATACAAATCAACCATATTCAATGGGTTCAATGATTGAGAGGCTTGGGTTTCACGAGAACAGGTTGCGGGATCTGGAGTAGAGGGTAGAGCTGATTTCGGATCTCCTTCAGCTGTGCGGGTGATTGATCCCTAATACAAGTCAGTAAGCAACGTGGTGTGTCGAATTGGTTTCGGCCATTCACATTACCAGTCTGTGCCAACAAGGATCTCCTCGATCTCCTCATTCTCCTCCTCCTGGGATGCCTGCATCAGATACAGTTGATCAGCAGCTAAGCGGCGTATCTGGTGAATTCAGGTCGAGTTAGTCTTCAAGCGAAGCCGGGTCCCGCAAGAGGTTGGGGCTCACCTTGGGAAACGGATGGACCAGATAGCCTAGAAGTTGTTGCAATGCACGCACTCGTACCGCACCATGTAAGCTGGAAAGACCGGTCATACTGAACGACCATTAGTCACGGGTCAAATGGAGAAGATCAAACACACCCTACTGACACTTTTATGGTGGCACTGAGTTTTCTAATATCTCTGCACTTGAAGGCCTCCTTTCGCACTCTTTCGTACACCGCCAGGAAACTAAACATTCGTACAGATTAGTCGACGAGATCGACAAGGAAGGGGTTGCCAAGGCTTACTTCGTGTCCGCCAAGTCCTCCAACTGCTGTAAGGTTTCCCTTTCGAAAAGCATATCAAGAACCTCCAAAAGGGGGACTATGACACGATCTTGCTTGGCATAGGTATCCATAATCGTAGTGAGGGAGCGACTTAGTTTCTGCAAGGTGAGCATATCTGAGTCGGCATGCACCGGAAGCTCACTGATGTATTCCACCAGCGATGTGCTAGAGTGTCGGACCTGAGGGAAATTAGCCTCGTACGGGGACAGATCCATTCCAATTGCGAGCACATACCAAAGATTCGGTCAATCCACCGGCGCTCACAATGAAGCCAGTTAGTAGATCCAGGTGGTATTCTGGAATCACCAGTACCTGAACCATTCTTGGATAAATCGACATGGCCGAGTACCAATTGAGCTTGATGTCTTTTGGAATGGCCTCTTCCATGACCTCTCTATTGGCAACAAATGGAATTCCAGGGACTGGGATCTGGGCCAGTTCGCCACCATGCAGCAGATGATGCAAGCATTCGCCTGCACAGGCTCGAATCCGATCTATCCTTTCGACACATTGCTTCAGTAGGCCGGATATGATTCTGGTGGAGATTTCTCGAGTGATATACGGCTCGGAGGTGTTGTCCAAAAGCGCCGCCAGAGAGCCAATCGTCTTTAAGCCCTTCATCGAGGCCTCGCGTACCCACGACCCAATATCCCCACGAGAATCTACACTGTAATCCTCCAGGCCACTCAGAAACGCTGACACGATGTTGTTGAACCATTCCAGGCTAATCACTGTCGACAGATTGGATGTGTCGAGTAAATACGCGGTTGCTATTAATCTCCAGCATGAAAGACCGTACCTTCTTTCAAGTTCAACTGGAGCCCATTGACGATATTGGTCAAGGCTAGCATGGCATTCCTTCGAGCCTCGGTGTCATTGAGTGCCGGGTTTTCCTGAATCTGGGTCATGTTGACAAGGGCCTCGCAAACATCTTCAATATTCTCTTTCATCGCGATGTAGTCGAACGACCCTAAGGCCAGCGAGTAACCCCTACGACCAAGCGCATTTGCAGCGGGCTCGATCTTGGCAATCATCGTGAGAAGGGGAGTTAAGGATTCCGAGAAAAATATACCTAAAAGGGTAGCTAGCGCGAGGTACTTAGAAATAAAGGATATATCTTCAGATCGTCAGAGGTCAGTCCATAGCAAGCTACGAGGCTTTTGGAGGCTTTCGCCGCCTCTTCCTGGAGCCACTCTTCCTTTCTTTCTAATGAACTATACACTATGTCTCTCCATTGGTGCAAGACCTCCTCCGACAATGGCCATTTGGCCTGCGACAGACAGGCAATATACCGACAAGCAGCCTCGCGAGTTTGCTCGGACCCAAAGGTTTCGAGCGCGTTCCGAGGGAATGAAGAAACAACGCCCCCGACCACCTGTTCAAAGGAGAAGGTTAATTCAATTCGCTCCTACTCGATGGTAGTATTCTCCTTCTGAACAAACCTCTATCAGATCAGCGTGTCTTTTGGCCCATTCATCGTCGAACTTTTGTGACTGCGACCAAGCCAAACAAACCTCACCCAGGCCTAATACTGCACCGTGTCGGATATTCATGTCGAAAGACTTTGCCGAGGCGACCTGCACAAAAGACTGACATCAATGGAAGGATCCAGATGTGGACTCCACGGGAAATTACCAAAGTTGGGATGGTCGACTCTACAACGTAGTCCGGGTCGATTTCGGTCAATCTGTAAAGGGCCTTGGACCCAAGTTGTCTCATAGCCTTGTCCCAATGGTTCAAGGTTACCATTGCTACGTGGTCTATCAGGTGTGCTCTATACTCCGGATACCTATTCGTAGATGATTCGAAATCAACTCGCTGTCCTGAAGCCAATCTCCCTTTGGTAATGCTACTAACCGGGCAATCTCCACGCTGACGTTCAAGAAGGAATTGGTGCGGTTGCCGACCGAAAAATAGTCCGCGGCGGTCAGAATGGATATTCCATGTGGGAAGGAGATCTTTGATGGGATGCTCAGTTTGGGTAAGGAGGGGAGATTTCGAGTAATATTTACCTGTCGTCCAACGTTCTCTTGAAAGGCAGCACTACTTGCTCGACGAACATTCACCTCGCGATCAAACACGCACACAGCAGCCAGGCTGTTGGCTAGGTCGTTGGCAAGAGGCTTCAGAACCTCTGGAGCATACGCGCGAGCAAACGACCAACAGACGTAACAGGCAGCATCACGAACATGGGCACCGATTGAATGCGAGCCACGTTTCTGATCAAATTTCAGAGCCTGTAGTGCATTCAACGAAGAGAATGGTTAGGATACCGCCAAGCAGACAGTGGAGTCTATGGTAAATACGTACCAAAAGGATCTTGGGTATGGTTTGCTCCAAACGGTCTGGTAATAGAAGACCTCTTCTTGCCAGCTCGGCTATAGACAAACATGCGCCATGCCAAGTATGGTCCGAGACACCCGAGAGATCGATTTGATTGTCGCTCATTAGCAGGTCTTCGTCGAAAAGCTCGATAATGGAGCCGATGATGTCATCAGCCAAGTATCTAGGAAGTCTTCCGGAGATGCGGCCTAACCCCTTGGCAACGGACCAGCGGCAAATTGTATCCTACATTTCCGCCGGTTAATCAGAAAATTCGATAAAGCCCTTCTCTTCCACCATGAACACCCACTTTGTCTTTCAATCCGTTCAGCAATATATCGATGATTTCCTCCAGCTCCTCCGGATACTCCTCTTCTTCTTCGTCGTCGTCGTCGTCAGCATCCTCACGATTCTCTCTTTTCAGATGTTCGGTCTCGCCGGATAAAGCTGCTGTACTGGCTAGGTTTTGCTTTAGTGACCTATTACCGCGCTGATAACGCCAGTTGGCAACCCTTGGCTTCAAACAGCAGAGTCCGATTCTTTGAGTGAGCTTGTATATAAGCTTCCTGATCAGAGTGTTATTCTTCAGCCCTTCTTTTGAATCCAACAAATGGATACATGGCGTAATGAGGGAAAGGTGAGGAAGAATGGACTCTCGATTTCCCTGCTTAAGGATGGCAGAAAGCGCAAGCAAAATTCCTTTGATCTACACCGCAATGAGATAAGTGGGCCTTCACCAGCGATTCAACCAGAGTCTCTTACCAGGAAAACATTGCTCGAAGCGAACAGTTGATCATGTGCCCACTGAAAGAATTCTGGAAGCTGCTTTGCTATACAATCCCGTCTAGATTACGCACAATAAAAGGTTAACGCAAATTATCCACTCTGTTTCATTACATTACTAGCAGAAACCTGGACAATAGTCGGGATAGAAGCACTGCCGCTGCGTCCGACTCCTTGCTACATAAAGCCAGGTATCCCTTGGCTACTTGTATCAGGTGTTCGATGAGGGACAACTAATGAAGACGGGTGTCAGGGGTTGGACCATGTCGTGAAGGCAACGCATCTCCTACCTCTTTGTTGAACCCGCTGTCGATGGTTTGCAAATCAAACGGTATCATGACGATCAGGGAAAGCCAAATGAGTAGCACATAGCGAGTTTCCCAGGATTCTGTGTGTTCAGGACTTGACAGTAACAGGAAATAAAAGGTTTGCTCCAAGTCGGCCACTTCATGACCAAAAAATTTCACTAGACAGAAGTTCGGAACCATGAGCCATCGACTTCTGTGTGCATACATTCCACGACTTACCAATCGTCTTGTATCCTCTGACTTTCGACAAAACATACAGGATCTGGAACAGGCTATGGTGGCTATTTATATTCCTTCGCTCGACTTTTTCGGACTCGCATGCCGGATCGCCAACTATTTGCGTGGATGTCAGCTTATTTCGAAGCTCGGCAATTAATGGATTAACAATGCTCTCCAAATGGGGGTCTAATAAATGTGGCTGCTCCTGATACTGTTCAAGCTAAAAAATTCCTGAGTATGAGGCTATTTCAACCTTGGCCAAATGAGAACAATCTCTTACGATTTTTGAAAGCTCAATTGTCAGACATTTTTCACGTTTAGAGTCGATATCCCCGACCGGAATCTGGCCGTTTTTACGGCAGATTGAGATAAGCTCTTCTAAAGAGTTTTTGAATTGCTCGGCCTCTTTAAAGAAGGTGAGGGTTTGCACCTCCCCTTCATCTAACGCAAGCTCAGTGGCCATTATGGTTTCCTGGTGTCAAGTCAGCAACGATCAATACATCAGCTATTTGCATTTCTAAACATGCTTGTTGATTTCGTATCGTGTCAGGATCCTGATCTAATCACATTGAATTTAACTAGGTTTCTAACACTTGAAATCAGAAAAAATCCAAAATAACCGCTTTATTCAAGCGAACTCCGATCTGTCGTATTTAAATACCAATTTTCAGCAGGTTGCGCTTCTTATTTCACTCGTGTAGTTTGGCGAAATTCACGTCAATGGGCTGGAAACCAACAGGCACTAACGTGGTTCCTCTAGGAAAGAGAAGTAGAGCCTCGCAATTTTTCGACGATGACGAAGTAGATCAGCTTGCTCCAGCTCCACCTGCCCCTCCACGTTCTCCACCACCACCACCACCACCCCCTCCACCTACCTCTGATGAACCCGATCGACAACGTCGCAACGATCAACCAGGTAAAATGTGTTGCAGTAACTCTTCCTACCAAGTATAGCTACTTCAAGGGTTTGGCCTCTTGATGAACTCTTTCTATCTATATCTTCCTTTCGAGAGCTTTGGCTTTACTTTCACTGGGGGAAATTCTTTTTTCAAAGGGGAAGCGCTAGAATATGCGAGAAATCAAGTTGACAACTTAATTTTGCACTATGCTATGGTCAAGCCATACGCAGCACTACCTTACTCGTAAAAAGTTCGCTTTCCTCGAAAAGATTTAGCTGCTAACCTGATCCAAAACGATCTTTTCACAGCACCCGCAATTTCACCTCACCTTCTTTTTTACGGAACTAATTAGAGTTGGATCCACCCCTCCCCCTTTTTACACCCTGGTTGTTTCTCCCTTTTTCGGCTCAACTAACCTTTGTTTAGAAGAGAGAGAAGGGCGCAGGAGAAAGAGACGCAGCCGCTGGGGAGATGAAACTAACAAAGTCAGCATTCCTGGTATGCCATCCATCCTTCCTTCCAACATGACCAAGGAACAGTCGGAGTTGTATGTCAGTAAGTAGCAACCATGAGAGAGCACTTCTATACGCCAACCTTTCCCTTACTTACTCGATGACCTTCAGTATATATGCGCTTGGAGGAAATCAACCGCAAGCTACGTATCGGTGACTACATTCCACCAGAATCAGAGAGGTATTTACATCATGAATGTTTATTCAAGAATCCTAGCTTATCTGAGCCTCTAGATCACCCTCTCCGGAGCCAGTGTACAATTCTGAGGGAAAGCGTGTCAACACCAGAGAGTTTCGCTACAGAAAAAAGTATGAGGACGAAAGGACCAGGATCATCGAGAACGCTATCAAGGCCTACCCTACATTCAGACCACCTGCTGATTACAAGAGACCAACCAAGATCCAGGAAAAGGTTTACATTCCTGCCAAGGAGTTCCCGGAGATCAACTTTATTGGTCTGCTCATTGGCCCTAGAGGAAATACGTTGAAGAAGATGGAAACCGAATCCAACGCCAAGATCAGTATCCGTGGCAAAGGGAGTGTCAAGGAAGGAAAGTCCCGGCAGGATGGTGCTATGGCACCTGGCCAGGATGAGGATCTGCATTGCCTGATCACCGCCGATGACGAAGAGAAGGTCAAAAAGGCTATCAAGATGATCAACAAGATTATTGAAACGGTAAGTATCCTCCGTTCAGCATGAGCTAACTTCCGTGTATTAAACTGTGTTGCAGTCCTCCTCCGTCCCCGAAGGTCAAAACGAGCTCAAACGCCAACAGCTCAGAGAACTGGCTGCTCTCAATGGTACTCTCCGTGATGACGAGAACCAAACATGCACCAATTGCGGTGCTGTTGGACATCGTAAATACGAGTGCCCAGACACGCAGAATTTCACGGTCAACCTGGTCTGTCGTATCTGTAATGGTGTTGGCCATACAGCAAGAGATTGTATTCAACGAAACAATCCTGAAGCGTTGGAGCAGGCTAGACAGAGAGATCAACAGTTGGATCATGAGTATCTCAGCTTAATGGCGGAACTTGGTGAAGATGTACCCGAAGGCTCTGCCGCTCCGAAACCATATGGTGACGCTATTCCTGCTGCACCTGTGATGGCGGTAAGCTTGTCCTGACATCAATCTTCAAAGCAACTGCTGATCAATCATCTCCTTAGGGTCAGTATGGATCTACCGACACAGCTTGGGGTAAGGCGGACCCTGGTGTACCTGCTGCACCGGGCGCTGCTGCCGGGTGGGCACAGCCTGCTGGTAAGCATTCGCAAACGTCATCTTGTTAATGGAATAGGATATTTAGTCTCGCTCAAACTCAACACAGGTGATGCCGCCTGGAATTATAGCTACGCTCAAGGCTATCCCTCATACCCGGGCATGTATGGCAACTATGCTGCTGATCCAAACGCCGCTTATGCTTCATATGAAGGCTACGCTGCCTATTCACAAGCCCCAGCATACCCACCGCCCCCACCTCCAGGGGCAAGTACGGTAAGTATCTGAACGTAGATGAAAAACAATTACCATTAGAAGCAATCCAACCCAAATACCCACTCTATATTTAGGACTCTCCCCAGCCTCCTCCGGAAGTCTCTCCACCACCACCTCCTCCACCATCCTCTTGAACAGCTACCAAATAGGACGTATTGCGGTTTATAGTATATTAGTGACTCTACTTATTCAATGGTGTCGTGAAAACCCCAGTTGCACTTCCAGAGATATCATCCGATCCCAGCTAACTGGATCGTGGATAGTTCTATTTTCTAGCAAATAAAGATGTGTTTCGTATAGATCGATTTCATACAACCTGACCATGCGCATTGATTTGGCAATTTTTCAACATGGGACCTGCTGCCTTCTCGAGTGCAGGTCGAGCCGTTCCTGTCAAGCCGCACACCACCCCTCCACGACCCATCTGGGCGAGCTCGCAAGGGTTCACATGTTCTCCCCAGAAGATAGGGTTACATCATCACCAAGAAAAGTAGTCCTGACTCTCGCCGAAGATCGTGATAAACCATCATGTGAACAAATCCGATTTGGCCCATCCATTTTAGACCTTATCCAAGATAACTAGGGACTGATGACAAGCTCCAAGACAACTAGAGACTGATGACAAACGTGGACTTCGACAGAGGTTCTAGATGATGCACACCCCCCGATGATGCCACGGATGGCGGTTTATACGTAGACGACGGAGCCTCCTCTCTACCGCGGTATACGGTGAGTTTGCGTGAGTCAACATGTGTAACGAAGCTGTAGCGCGACCTTTGATCCGCAATTACAGGAGCGTTATCTTGCGATCAAGCCTCACCACAGCCCAATAGATTTAATCCCGCAACAGACTATTCAGGTACGCTGTTGAGCGATTTACCGAAGCTGGCCAGCAAGTTAGATCTGAGCTGTAGAGCCGATGAATTCGGAAAGTTCCCATATGGAGATAAGAGATAAAATGAGTCAACACCACTCAGGCGATCGGCTACTTGCCCGCTCGATTATCGCTAATCTAATTCATTCTCCGCGCACTCCGTCGCCGCTCTATAAAAATCCCCAAATCGTGCGGGAGCTCACCACTACTCTCCCTATTGTTCAGGGTTTCAAATCAACCAAGTCTCTGCTGGTCCTTCCTTACACCACCTCGTCATGCAAATCACCCAAAAATCCAACCCCTCTAACAAGCCTTGGCTGGTACTGAAATTCGGCGGTACGAGCGTCGGCAAGTTTCTCAACCAAATCACCGAAGTCATCGTGAAGGGCGCATTGGAAACCCACCGCGTGGTCGTCGTGTGCTCGGCTAGAAGCAACGACGTGAAATCCAAAGGTACCACCAGCAGACTTATCCATGCCTCCGAGGAGGTCCTACACACTGGCTCCAAAAGCCATCTTAGCATCGTGCAGGATATTTTGGAGGATCATATCGAAGCAGTCAATGCGGTCATCCTCAACCCCGACATCCGTCAGCAAGTCATTCAGGAATTGACTGCTGAGTGTCGTAAGCTTCAGGCCTTCTTGACCGCGGCCGAGGTGATCAACGAAGTCTCACCAAGATCCAAGGATATCATCATCGGATGTGGAGAGAAGCTGGCGTGCATCTTTGTTGCTGCCGCCCTGAAAGATAAGTATGTTGATGCCCAGTATGTCTCCTTGGAGAGAATCGTGGACAAACATTTCGAGGCTGGGAAGCTCGATCAATCCTTCTACGATTACCTGGCTGAACGGTTTGCTGCCTCTGTCGAGGATTGCGAAAACAGGGTCCCGGTGGTCACCGGCTACTTCGGATCAGTTCCTGGAGGTATTTTGCATAGTATCGGGAGAGGATACACCGATCTTACTGCCGCCTTGTGCGCAGTCGGACTTCAGGCTGAAGAGTTGCAAGTCTGGAAGGAAGTCGACGGTATCTTCACCGCTGATCCTCGCAAGGTTCCTACCGCCCGTCTTCTGAATATTATTACTCCAGAGGAAGCAGCTGAATTGACCTACTATGGCTCCGAGGTGATCCATCCATTCACCATGGAGCAGGTGATCCGTGCTCAGATTCCAATCCGCATCAAGAATGTACAAAACCCAGCGGGAAACGGTACCATCATCTTCCCCGACAGCATGTCCAGCAAAGGCGGAAGCCCCCCACCTGCACCCAAGTTCTTATTGGAGAACGGATACCAGTTAGATCTGTCCAGAAGACACCCCACCGCGGTCACTATCAAGGACAACGTGGTTGTCCTCAACATCCATTCCAATCGGAAGTCCGTTTCCCATGGTTTCCTAGCCAATATTTTCTCCACGCTAGATAGATTTGGGATTATTGTTGACCTGATTTCTACCAGTGAAGTCCATGTTTCGATGGCCTTAAGCGCAACCCTGCTGGACCATAATCTGGAAGGGGCGCTGGCTGAGCTCGGAAAGCTTGGCAGGGTCGATGTTTTAAGGCAGATGGCTATCCTGAGTCTGGTTGGAAAGCAGATGCGAAATATGGTCGGTATTTCCGGCTTGCTATTCGCGACCTTAGCCGAGGCCCACGTCAACATCGAGATGATTTCCCAAGGATCATCCGAGATCAACATCTCCTGCGTCATAGAGGAGCGGAAATCCAAAGAGGCGCTTGTCGCCATCCACAACACATTAATAGAAAAGACCAACCACGCGCTACTCGCTGAGTAGGCCAATCGTGTATATTCCCTTCACTCTGTCACCAATGTTCGCATTTGTGTATGCAGCACCGTTTTGTCCTATAGTCACCACCGCGGAATTCGTGTGAATTTCAATAAAACCCTAAAGCGTATGTAACAGTCGTGATTAGAGTCACAGCCATATTTACCGGCCATTCACGTGACGGGCAGCCATCAATCAATTGTGCCTGTCATGAAGTTGTTGCCTGAAAAATTGCTTAAGCTAAACATCTCTTTACGCACTTCTCATGGAAATCACCTAACCTGTAGGAAAATTCCTTACCCCGGACCTCATCCAAAAAAAAGGACGTCAGCTAATAAATACACAAAAGGGTTGTGCGGATTCTCTCTCTGTCATATATAGGTCAAAATGGTACGTTTACTTTATCATGTCGATCGATGGATGAATGGATTTACTTAGTTGGATGTATAGGCCAAGAAAGACGCTCCCGCTAAGCCTAGTTCCGGTGGAAAGAAGACCAAGAAGAAGTGGTCCAAGGGAAAGGTCAAGGATAAGGCCAACAACTTGGTCGTCTTCGACCAGGCCACTTTGGACAAATTGATGAAGGAAGCCCCCACCTACAAGCTCATCACCACCTCTGTGTTGGTTGACCGTCTTCGTATCAACGGTTCCCTTGCCCGTGTTGCCCTCAGAGAGTTGGAAACCCAAGGTTTGATCCAAAAGGTCTCCACCCACGGCTCACAATTGATCTACACTCGCTCTATCAGCGCCGGTGGCGAGGAAGCCAACTAAACTGAATAAAACAGTACTTTAAACCGATGTTGCCCTATTCGCGTTATGTAGTGTTATGAAAGCAGTACTTTAAACCGATGTTGCCCTATTCGCGTTATGTAGTGTTATGAAAGCAGTACTTTAAACCAAGGCTGTCCTATTCGCCCTACTGTCACGGGCCATGCAGTGTTATGAAAGCCCATTGTTATTGTTGATGTTTTGAATGAACGCTATTGATGCGAATCTAAAATTCTGAATCTATTGGCACAGACGATGTATCCCAGATATTGATTCATTGAGAATTTCTGGTAATACACGATCGGGTATACTGCTTGATTTATGGTGGGCCATCATTAAAACCGTGGGTTGTCAAAACCAAACCTCTTTACATACTTAGTATTGATACACATGAGCGCATATCAAGGGCATCATGTCGTCAAAGCCATACACGACTTTTATTCCTTAAAGAAATCTGACTTGAATTTCGAGAAGGGTAAGTGGAAGGGAATATCTCTATACAACGGCCCCTGCCTAAACCGCTCTTCACCACTCTCGTAGGAACTATCATCGAAGTGATAGATTCAGGTAGGTCTCCATTCCCCATGTCTGTATCAAGGGGTGTTATTGACTCTGCGTTTAGAGAATCCTCACGAGTGGTACGGAAAAATCGTCACCACCAATCAGTTTGGTACTTTCCCACCCGACATCGTCAAGACCATGTAAATATCCCTTTTGCCCCACTTGATACACAACCTACTGTACAGATTCAGTGGCTGATCGATTTACGTCGGGTTTTTTAGTTACCTAGATGACAAGGTGGCCCCTCCACAAAAGGAAGAGAACGTCATATACGAAACAACAGAGGTTAGGTTGTCTGATTTGGCCGAAGATGAAAATCTAGAGGATATACTCCTTTCGTGGGCAGAGGAGGAGAACAAATTTATCGAGTTCACCAAGAATAACCCACACGTAGCGTTGAAAAAGCCCGAACAAACGAAACCTAAGGTTTTGCGTGATTCTTCTGGGAGCTCCCTTTCTGTCACTCCTAGAGGCAGCATTTGGGGAAAGGGTACCAGAGAAAGCAGTAAGAAAGGGCTCGGTGGCTTTCCTAATAAACCTACCGGTGCCGGGCTTGGACTGACCCTGAGGTCGGAGAGTAAAGCCTCTTCGATCTATCCTCGCTCGCCCACACCCTCTCAATTGGGCCGATTGAGTGACGGTGGTCTTCGGAAAGGGTTGTCTCCAAGCCGGCTAGGAGGTCAGATGCTCTCCCAGGCTGGCCGGAAGGATTTCAGTTTCAAGGGAAGAGAGCGACCTCATTCCTCATTATCTTACTCCGATGAAAGCGAGCGATCCATGTCCAGGTTAAGTAGCTTTAGATCTGATTCGCGAATGACCAGCAATTCAGATCCCCTTGACGAGGACTACTCCCCAAGAGCATCGCGTCTCACTAGCCTATCTGACCGAGAAACCCCCGATCTCGACGATGTTCTTTCATCCACTTTAAACCAGCTAGATAAGCTGCAGCTGGACTCTGGACGCAGTAGTAGCCAAGATCAGCAGCTACCTCAGGCATACTATAATGGAGATTCGAATGAGATTGATACGCATAGAGGTAGATTTAACGTCTCACCACCGCTCACCGACACCACGAGTACTTTGGTGCCTTCGGAACACGAGGAAATCGAAAAGAGATTCACGATCTCGCCCACGATGGCTGAGACCGATACCATAGGCAGATATGGTCTTTCCCCTGAGCACGAAGCGACTTCGAAGTTTGATATCTCCCCGCCCCATCCCGAGCTAGCAGCGGAGCCTGTGCAGGGCGGGGTTAGTGCGCCGTACTCAGACTCCGGATATCAAAGCTCCGTCATGTCTGCGGGGGCCTACTCTACGCCCTACAATTATCCATACATGCCTGACCCAATGTACATGAACACCATGCCTCACATGCCCTACTATCCCAGCCCACACCCGTATTACTCCCAGGGCGGATATGGATCGTACGCTGGGTATCCACAGGGCATGATGGGGTCGCAAAACTATGCCATGCATATGATGGGTAATCCTCAGTACCGCAATGGCCCCGGTCCGGGTGGAATGGACAACCTCCCCTCGAGCACGAACCAGATTCAGCCTCAACCACAGCGGGCCAACTCCGAGAGCACCGAGCAATTCCGCGCGGCAAAGCCAGCAGAAAAAAGACTCCCATATCGTGGAATGCCCAGAACAAGCATGGCCAATGGGGAGACCTACAACCATCTCACCACCAAGCTAAAAGAGAAGCTCAAGAAGACCAAGGCCATGGGACCCATGGAGACGCTGCTCATGTCATCCTCCGTTGGGAAGGGCAAGATCAATCTGGATATCAGCCTCATGGACTTCTACGATATCGATACGAAGGCCCGTGCTACCGAGTACCCAGGTGCCTACGTATCTCCTAGCGACTTTTGCCGAGGCGCTCTCACCGCCACATACACCGATGAGATTTCCAAATCTCGCGCCATCTTCATATGGATACTGAAGAACATTTCGTATCCCGGAAAGCATAAGCCAGTGTCCATCACCGGCACGGAGACTCCCGAGTTCCCCAAAGATGTTTGGGAAAAAAAGGTGTGCAAACGAGAGGGCTTTGCCATTCTTTTCCACGAGATGGCCCAAGCATGCGGGTTAGAAAGTTACATCATCACGGGATATCAAAAAGGCCCCACCGACGAGTACTTCGGTACCGCGCAGACACCGCTTCCAAACCACTGGTGGAACGCGGTCAAGGTCAATGGGGAGTTCCGATTCATTGACATCGGGTCGGCCTCTCCGTTGCATCTGTACAACCATCTCAAGCAGCCGGATTACTTCTACTTCCTTGCGCACCCGCTTCACTTCATCTATACGCACTACCCCAATAACCCCAAATTCCAATTCCTAAGCCCGCCCATCTCGCCCAAGATATTCTGGGCCCTTCCCTATATCCAGCCCAGCTTCTTTTATGACGAGATCAAGTTCATCGATTACACCGATAGCATCTTCCAACTCGAAGACGAGGAGACGGGCGAGTTCTCGATCATGCTACCCAGCGGCCTGGGATGCTTTGCTGAGGTGGATATACCCAACAAGAACGCCACCTACTACAACCACTTGCGAACCCTCGTACACATCTCAGAGCAGGACGGCCAAAATATAGCGCGCATCAGCATCCGCCTAAACAAAGGAAAGGGGTCAGGCTTCTTGAAGGTGTTTATTGGGCCAAAGATTCAGGTAGAGTGAACAGCATCCATGCCTCTTGCAGCATTCCGAAACTAACCATTGATCCTAGGCGCCCACGAATACAAACCCCTATCCTCTGTCTTTCAGTTTCATGCTCAAGCACACTGGAGACAAGCTCCCCAATGATTTTGTCATGACATTCTTCACTGAGCATGATTTCACGATCAAGGAGCCTCGTGACCTGATACTGAAGTGTGGTCGTGGGTATCGGTTTGTGGTGGCAACGCCGTGCGCAACCAAGCCCATCAAGCTGTCGGTGCGCTCGCCTTCCCAACACAACAACATATTCTCGTACTTCCCAGACGAGCATAGCTACGCAGCGGAGGTGTTCCTGAAGGAGCAGGGCAAGTGGACTCTGGCCTACCTAACCGGAAAGGATAAGTGGGTGCCATTTGCCCAGTACGAATGTCACTAGCGGAAGCGCTCCGTCTATCTTGAATACATTTATAAGAGCATCACTACTACTTTCTGGTTAAACTTCGATGTAAATGTGCTTTATTTCTAAACCATTCCGACGCGACTTTCATCCTTGATAAACCTCATATCACCCCTGCATTCACCAATTAGATTCTTTCGGCCTATTTCCATGTCCCCTCCCATAGATACCGATCACACAACATGCTTGCTGTTCTTCGACAAATAAAGCATAATGAGTGCAAGTGCTGGATATGAAGACATTAGTATGCATATTTATTCTTCCGAAGTAACATTGACGACGACTGGTTAGACAAATAATTTGATGATATCCGATAAGGTGATCACTTCGATGGCCTTGTCGTTCTCGACCACCCACACTCTGTGTGTATGAGCATCGATGATCTTTTGGAAAATCTCCGAGAGCGGAGCCTGCTTGGTGCAGGTCTTCAATGGGGTTCTACCGTGGTCGGTTTCCTAAGGGAGAGAAGGGTTAGTCACCAGATGAGCTACCTCGGACTATGCAAAAGTTACCTTCAGGAACTCTGGAATGGCTTTGGTCAAATTGTTGAAGGCTTTGGGATTAAGTCCGCGTAGATCTGCTGCACTGAGCGCGGTGACCAGCTTTCCATCAGAGTCCACCACGGGAACTGCGGAATAATTGGATTCCGACATGGAATGGTATGTTTGCAAGGCAGAGTCGGTGTCCTTGGCGCTAAGGAGCTCCCGATCGCGGATCAACCCTAACTCGGAAATACTTTTGTTGATATCCACCTTGCCGCCAGCCTTAGGGTTGGCAATCAGGTATTTGATGATGTCGGATTGGGTGATGATAAAGGGTGGTGAGTTGTTAATGTAATCATAGACAAGTGCCCTGTGTGTTCCACTGGAAAAAGCACTTAGGACCTGCGGGAGTTTGGCGGATTAAGTCAAGTGTTCGGAACAAACCAAAAAACAATCAGACGTTACTTTTTTCAACGAGTCGGTCGTCTCGGTCTCCACAATGCGATAACTCTCTCTCTCGTTATCCAACGTCATCACCACCTCGATGTTCTCGTCGAGTTTCGCCAGCTTGTCGGTGTCCAGGGTGGTAGCCACCTCGCCGGAAGGCGTCTTGGTGATGGTAACGATGTACGACAAGATATCCATGGAGTTGACGATGTTGACAATCTTTTTGGGGTTACTGTGACTATAGATAGGTAGGGAGACGATCCTGTGAGAGGCCATTTTGTTCAAGGCCTCTCGTCACGGTGATGGCAGGCTCGGCAGCTATTAAGGCCTTGCGCTCGCTGGATTGTTTCAAGTCAGCAGCGGTAATGTCAGCAATAAATCTCTCGGGCATGATACTCGGCAAGCAAAAATAAATTAGGGAAATGAGGAAGATACAGCAGCTTGTGCAGTTATAAAGCCCGAGTCGTGGCTTAGTTGAGTACAAATAAGACTTAATAATGAAGAAGGTTTCGTGTAAAGCAGATGGGTTGTCTAAGGTCACCTGTATCGTCCATATGATTGGCCAGAATTGTCACAAGCCAACCATGACATTGGTACAAGAAACGTAATCGATTTAACTTAGTTAGGCATAAACCATCCTAAACTGCCCAAATATCATGGCATTGTCGCAATATGCCATTCATAGGAGGCTGCAGCTTCAGAAATTCTGCACATTTCGATAATGCGGTGAAACTTTTACCGTTATAGAACAGTCTCGGCTAGTTGTGACCTACGTATCGCCTGTTTGTGATCATCCCGAAGTCCACATTGAGGGCTAGGGTCATACACCGTAGCACGAATTCAGTTCTGGAATTCTAAGGGTCTCTCCACTTGCGAGAACGGTTAAGCATTTGGAAAGCGGGTTAGTTAATGCGCAGTTTTACTCAAATAACTGCTGCTATAACGTCATGCGATTGGCATGAAGGAATATTTATAGATATTTATATTTAACTCCACCCAAATTCCCCTTTTGGCCATCACAAATCTTTAGAAGTTCTATGTAAGGAAATGCTGGGTAGTGAACCTGGGAAGGTTTGTTATTACCAAACAAGATAAGAACAAACGAAGTATATCACAAAGAAGTGCACCTCTCGAAGTAACCATTACTGAGTTGAAGCATTCCGATCACAAACACACTGTTTTCGAAACCTCCTAATATGTTGAAGTGACAACTTCAGAGTTCCCGAATATGTCATTCTAATTGATGTGACCCTTCCTTATGATACTTCCTTACTGCACGAGTCAAAAACACTAGTCGCGTGGAATAGCCTATTTCAGTATACTTTCATGTTACGTCAAACGCCTCGCTGCCTGGGTATAAATTTCCCAACAGGTTCCCATTTTCCTTCACAGTTTCGCATTTACTTTTCTTTACAGCAATGGCTCTCAAGAAGGTGATTTGCAGATAATCACCACTGGTTTTTCATGTATCTAACATGTAATTACCCCTGTAGGCTTGCCTCGTAGCTTTACTGGCTTACTTTAGTACTCAGGCCAATGCCGCCTGTCCCGAGTCTGCTCCCTGTTACTCTGGAGGCCGGTGTGGTGTTGGTCATAATTGCATCGCCACTATTTGCGACCCTGCCAAGAGTTATTCAGCTGATAGTTGCCATCCCAAGCCACAATGTGTCGATTTTGTTGATACCTTCTCCAGAGATGATGTTGCGGAGTTTTCCAAGTTCGACGGAAATCCAAATAGTGGTTACGAGTGGGTGAGTGAATTTATTCCAAACCACGCGGCAGTCGAGGATGGAGAGCTCGTCCTGAGCATGCCATTGGGAACTCACAGAAACTCGTATGGCCGTCTACAAGGATTCGGAGCTACAGTCACCTCTGTTAGGTGGATTCAATACGGTAATGTTACAGCAAGGGTCAAGACAGCTTCCACTTCTCCCGGTGTCGTGACCTCCTTCATCATCCGCAATCCTGAAGGGGATGAGATCGATTTTGAATGGGTTGGTGGCAGTCCTGACCAGGTTCAGACAAACTATTATTACAACGGCATCTTGGACTACAAAAACGGCAGGAAGACGCCTGTCGGGAGCAATACTGCTGACGGGTTTAATGAATACATGTTCCAATGGGAAGAGGATTTCATCAAATTTTGGGTGAACAATAAGGTGATCAGAACTGTTTACAAGAAGGATACCTGGGATGAGAAATTGAAAGTATACAAGTACCCCGCTAAGCTAGCCCAAGTTCATCTCGGCATCTGGGATGGAGGTCGTGGTGCTCTTGGGACTATGGAGTGGGCTGGTGGACCAACCAACTGGAGCAATCCCAAAACTGTATACAAGGCCTATTACAACTACGTCAGTATCCAGTGCAAGTACAGCAGCAATCCAACTCAGCAATGGCCTACCAAGAGCATCGATTTTCCAAACTTTGCTACCTCCAAGACCTATTCAACCGCCTCTACTAGCTCTGCTCACTCTTGTTACCTCCTCCAAGACCTCTTCAACCGCCTCCACTAATTCAGCTCACTTTATTACCTCCTCCAAGACCTCTTCAACCGCCTCTACTAGCTCTGCTCACTCTGGTTCCTCCTCCAAGACCTCTTCAACCGCCTCCCCCAGTTCGGCTAACTTTGCTGTCACCTCTCAGAGCCTTTCAACCACTTCAGCACCTTTCGAGGCCTCAGACATTTCAAAAGTTGTCAACCTTATTCCAACGAACCTTCCTCCTTCCGCGGAGCATGTGAATTCAGCAAACACAGTCAAGCTTGGATCAGTTTTACTAAGTGCAGCACTATTTCTTACTACCTATATCTATCAATAGCTACAAACGTAAATCTGGATTTATCCAGCAGGAACCTTACGCTTTGCCAAAAATAAATTAAGATAAACACGCTGTCCAACAACCACATCAGCATCACAGTAGTGCAGTGGTTGCTCAGATATCGAGATTTGACAACAATGCATGATAATTTATACGTTGAATATTCAGATGAATGTATGAACTCCCGACCCTCATCACATCGAAATAATATTGATGCCACGAAAGGGTGCTAAGATGTTCTTTTCGTCTACGCTTATGTTGACGCTCTTAAACTACAGAGTAGTAACAAGCCTATGGTGCTAAGAGGCTTATGAGCAACACGGATTATAAGCGGTGCCGCACGATAATGAACTCGAAAATGCCAACTCTGACTTTATATGATTGATCAAAATATGGGAAATCATCGAATTTATGAGCCCATTTCTATTTTTATCAGAAGCTGTCTAACCATTTCTACGTATAGAAAATTCATCCATGATTACACATAATCGCGTGCCAGGTTCTATCATCTATCAGTAACCATGTAGGTTAGTTGACTACATAAAGCTATTTCTTCAACATACTACTTCACGCCATGCAATCGGGAAGGCCGGAGTTGAAGTGTGACTGGCTGTTATTCAGGAAAGATCAGCAACGGAGTAGATGTGTTACTGAATTTTGGCTTATAAGTTCAAATTGGTCACACTGGTCTTTTATTCATGCTAAATTTAGCCATATTTGGTTGGCTATTCAAGTATTCCTCGGGAGTTGAAAGATGCTTCTCGTGCTATTTAATATATCCATGCTTCCACGGCCATCGCTGATATATGCCCGCAATCCGTCACTTGTGGTATGTCATGCTACACAAAGCATCAGGTACCAGAGCAGAGAGTACTATACAAAAGAGAGATTTCTGGCCAAATATTCTCATCTGTCATTGTTCAAGAGTATAAAGAGACTAGATATCTAACTCTTTGACAATCATCAATCTAACCAACCTTACTACGAAGGCATGAGAGTCCCATCCTATTTGCTTGCTGCTGCATCTCTATGTGCCTTGAATTCCGTGTCCGGCCACATGGAAATTCAATCTCCCGCGCCTCGAAAGTCTACCTTTAGCAAGTACTATCAGTCCATTGGAGATATCGATTACGATATGAACGGTCCATTGGGAGTATTCCCTTGCAAAGGTTATAAGCCAGGAAAAGTCGAGTACACCTACAATGCTGGGGATACCGTGAAAGTTCAATTCGCCCCTGGAAATACCCACAACGGCGGACATTGCCAGTTTGCTCTCTCCTACGATAATGACCAGACATTTGTCGTTTTGAAAACGGTTGTCCGTAACTGCTTCAAGGATGGCCTCACTTTCGATGTCCCTATTCCCGCTACTGCCCCTCCCAGCAACCGTGCTACCTTAGCCTGGACTTGGGTTAATGCTGAGGGTAACCGGGAGTACTACATGAACTGTGTTGACATTACTATCAACGGTGGGGTCCCAGGCGGAACAGTCACCGGTCCGAAGCTTATGGTCGCTAACCTTCCTGGTTACCCTACTATTCCTGAATTTGATATTGGCGAAGGGGATGGTCATGAGTTGCTGGATAAACGTCCTATCATTACTGTCGGGGCTACCGGTGGAGGCGTGAATCCCGACCCAACTACCACAGTGAAGCCCACCACGACTGCTAAGCCTACAACAACCGCCAAGCCCACAACTACAACTACCGCTACCTCCGCCAAGCCAACCACAACTAATGATCCCGGAGCTGGTGCATGTGCCGGAGTGGCAGCCTGGAGTGCAGGTACTGCGTACAATGGCTCCCAGAAAGTCACTTACAGCGGGCACCTTTGGCAAGCTAAGTGGTGGACCCAGAATGAAACTCCCGGCCAGCAAGGAGTCTGGACCGATTTAGGGGCCTGTTAAATGAATGCTCTCAATAAATCATTGATTTTCAATCGATTGGGCTGAATCTTGGAATATAATATGCTTGAATGAGAGGTAACGGAGCATGCACCGATTCACCAACAGAGTCAATCCACACCATACACACATCACACATACACAAAAGAGGCAATATACAGCATATACAGATCCACCAAAAGGGTGAATGTTCTGAATCGCGTGCTCCAAGTGTGTGTTCAATGTAGCTAAGATCTACCAAGATTTCCATATGCAGCGGCGGTTTCTTATCATAGTTCCAGCCCATCTTGTTTCACGTGTTGTATAAAATTCGCCTCATGAGAACGTGGGCAGCAACATGAAGGTTACTGGAATTCATCTTTTGACACTCTCGGCAGCTATCGTCTTAACTACCGTCTCTCTCCCATTAGTGTTGGCTGACGATGACAAGGTAATTGTTGGGTATTATGCTCCTTGGGGGAACGTTCGGCCTAGCCAGCTTAGTTTCGACAAGGTTACCCACATCAATTATTGTAAGTAATGGTAGCTTGGTCCACTATGTATTTCTCCTTTCTAACGGTTGCATTAAGGTTTCGGTGTGCTGGTGAGTAGAGATGACCCAGCAAACATTCTCCATAGATCCCGAATATGACGGCGACGCCATAAACCAGCTGAAGCAGCTAGCCACCTCCAAAGGTGTCAAAATTCAGATTTCACTAGGTGGCTGGACAGGGAGCCAAACGTTTTCCCTGATGGCCCGTGATCCACTTCTTCGCCAGAAATTCATTAACAACGCCCTTGTTTTTGTTCGTAAAAATACAAAGCCCGATGGCCAAGTTCCGAGTGGATGGGATTTGGATGGAATTGACATCGATTGGGAATATCCCGGAAGAAAGGGGGTTGTTTGTAACGTGTATAATGCTGCAGATACCGAAAACTATCTGAATTTGCTAAAAGAGCTACGTACTGCTCTTGATAAAGAATTCCCGAGCGAACACAAGCTACTTACTGCCGCGGTCAGGGTTCAGCCATTTGACGGGCCTAATGGTAAACCACTAAAGGATGTATCGGAATTTGCTGCCTACCTTGATTTTATCAACGTAATGGCATATGACCTCTGTGGGAATGCCACTACTGGCCCTAACGCTCCATTCAACTACGACCCCAAGGGGCAGAAAAAATATTCTTTTCGACAAGCTGCATCAGCTTGGTTGGCAGCCAACTGGCCTGCTGACAAACTAGTTATGGGGTTGCCATTTTATGGCCGATCAGCAACAGCTACTGTTGATATGAACACCAACCCTTCTAATCAGTTTGTTGCCAAGTCACCTGTGGTGCCAAAGGGAGACCCTTCAGATACCAACACGCCGAATAAGCTATGTAATGAAGGCGCAGTCTACAGCGGCCAGTGGACATGGAGATATCTTCGGAGCGAGATCCTTAGAGATGGACCCGCCAGTCCTATCCATGGTTGGAGAAGGTATTGGGATAATATAACACAAACCCCCTGGTTATTTCATTCCATTAGCAAGATGTATATCTCCTATGATGATCCCCATTCACTAAAGGTCAAGGCAGACTATTCTAAGCAACAAGGCTTTCGTGGGCTGATGTTCTGGGATATGGCGGACGATTCAAATGATGAGCTGCTGAATTCCATTCAGAAGATCCGTTGATTGAATCGCATCTCTGCACTCCAAAGCCGGAGCTAGTAGATCAAGTAAACAGTGAGCAAGTGTTTCATCTGATTAAAAACCCTCATTTATTGTATTGATAGGCAGAGCCATCCAGATATTAGTTAATATCTGATTGCAGCGGCGATGACTCCAACCCTTTCTATATATACCAACGTCCTAGTACATATCATCAGATCCTCAGTCAAGGGTCAATCATGAGATTACCACAAGAGCTAGATGATTAACTCACATTCGTGTCACAAACAACAAATACTTTCACTCATTGAAATGTAACGAGGCTGTAAGCTTATTACTGGTTAGGAACTGAGCCAAAGGGGTTCCAAGAAGATGTAGAAAAGTACTGTTCGTGGGATCGCAAAGCTTTTAACATTTTGATTGTCTGAAGTAATACTGGAATCGATGCTATATCTAGCAGATAATGTTCTGTTCATTTTATCTCGTCTCCTACAGCCGGGTGTAGAATGCATATATTTCAGGCTTCAATTCTAATATCCAAGACAAATATTGTTTATAAAGAAGCTGGCTGGCTACTCCCACTGAATATGCAAAAGCAGGTTAAAATTCTAATCATTGTGTTCAACAAGCCATCACCCATAGATTGAAATGGAAATGCCTGGCCTCAATCCGGGCTATTGCTTGGTTAAGCCAAGGTTGGGATGGCTGCTGGTCTACAATTTTCCACATTGTGCCTTTATATGTAGCAAGTTGGCTAGAGATCCCGGAAGTTTTGCAACTTGAAGAAAAAAGGGCGGTTTTTACTTGTTGGCTTATTGAACTGGAATAAACATCTATGCTTTAGGTAAAATATCAAAAAAGTCATGCCAGGAATGCCCAAAGAAAACTTTCAGAAACCGGTATCCTGGTAATTATGCACAACTTACAGTAACTTATGTTGTTACGTCTGGCCTTAAAGGCAACCCTTGTGTTACACTTAATACAAATCTACGGGATAAGGACTGGAACTAATCAATCCTCTGTTGTAAAGTTGATCCATTCCATAGCTGGAAGTGAAGGTGTACTAAAACATCAGAACTCTTGAAGACATTGTTAGCCTTAACAATTGATGCTTGAACTTGTTGAAAACAATTCACCAAAGTACATTCAATGGAGTTTAGAAAACTGGCATAGCCCCCAAATTAAATCTAAGATCTATTAACTAGGCTTAGCTTACAGCTCCTCAGCTTATATGATGGTACCGCAAATGTTGTCATGGAATACATGGAGAAATTGGATCTAGTCAACATTCTATGTAGCAGAGCATAGGGTGGGGGGGGGGAGGAGATTTAACAAGTGGTGAAATCTTGGTTTACTAATGACAAGTAACTGAAGTGTCAAGTTGATCAGAAGTTATTCCCAGAAAGCTAAGTATGAGTGACATCTTCCTGATAAACCATGTCTGAGAGCTGAGAAGCTGAGTTGTATTGAATTTCCTAGTTATCTAAGTCTGAGAGAGGATTTCTAAAAAGCCAAGCCTGAGAAGTGAGAATCTGGGTATATCTGAGGTGAGTTGTACTGATTTGCAGTTAGGGGGGGGGAGACAGTCACCAACAGGTGGAATCCTTAATTCAGCTGAAACAAAGATGCCAGTGCTATTGTTATAGCTCTAATACAAAAGTGTGTAGTTTAGGGGAATTGGTGGGGAACTTGATAAGGAGAGATGATAGCTCCTCAGTGCTAAAAACATTGTTCAAAGGGGTAAGGGGGTAGCCAGCCAGGTAAGAATGATTTATGAATAACAATAATAAGGGGAATATGAAATGGATTGATACTCATCAAAAAGGGAGTGTGCTGTTTCTTAGAGGGGGGGAGATAGTCTTAGGGGGAGACAGTCACCAACAGGTGAAATCTTTATTTCAGTTGAAACAAAGAAGCCAGCGCTACTGTTGTAGCTTTGATACAAGAGTGTGTAGCTGAGGGGAATTTGTAGGTAAGTTAATAAGAAGTGATGATAGTTCTTCAGTGCTCAAGACACTATTCAGTGGGAAGGGGGGTAGCAAGAGAGGTAAGAATGACTTGTGAACAACATTAATGAGGGGAATGTGATAAGGATTGATATTCATCATAAAGGGAGTGTGCTGCTGCAGATATTGCTGCCAAAGGTCTGTCAAGTACTTCAGGTTGGCCAGCTTGGGTTTTTCTGACTGCAGAATATAATGAGCAAGCCTCTTGACTTCAGGATCTCCAAGTATAGTTTTCCAGCAGGAGTCAGGTGTAGTGTAGTGTGTTCTCTTCCAGGCCTTAATCAGTGGGTTGTTGCAGTGGTGAAGTCTGAGATATAATCTGGTTCTAAGGTAGAGAAGTCTGATCTTATAGGGCATAAACCTAAAAGCACCAAGCATAGCATGTCTGTAGGGGCATTCAGGCAAATGAGGCACCAAGGAGGTAATGCACCTGACTGCAGACTTGTCAAGCTTGGTGCAGTCTCTAGAAGTAAGAGAGAGAAGTGGTAAGCCAAATTCCAGGACAGGGAAGACAAACTGCCTGAGTAGAAGGAGGCAGCTGGGAGCTGAAGTTGTAGGAGGAGTAACAGCCAGTAGCTTGTGGAGTGCCTGTCTTGCCTGGATAATTCTCTTCTTCAGGTGTGCTCCAGAGTCTAGTCCAGTAGGAAGGAAAGGAAAGCCAAGATATGTAGCAGCAATCTGAGCAGGTAGAGTGGAGTTCTCCAAGTTGATGGGAGAGCCCAAAGGTACTGTCTTTGCAATGGAAAGCTGGAGATTATTCTTCTGCAGGTACTGGTGGATGGTCTGGGAGTCTTGTTGCACATTGGAGGAGGATATTCTGATGTCATTGGCAAAGAGAGTAACCAGGCAGTCAGCTGAGAGTCTTGGGAAATCATTCAGGAAGATGGCAAACAGTATAGGACCAAGCGCAGAGCCTTGAACCACTCCATTAGGAACTGAGAACACAGCTGATTGCCCACTTGGGTGAGGAATTCTTGCTTATGGATCCAGAAACAGAGACCTGACAAGGAGGGTGAGAGAGGTACTGGAGAAGCATTGCAACTTGGACCAAAGCAGATTTCTGTCAACTGAATCAAAGGCCTTAGTAATATCAAACAGAACAGAGGGATACTTGCACTGGAGAGAGTGATCTTGGCTAAGTATGACTGCATATTCCAAGGAGAGGCCAGGAACAAAGCCAAACTGTGCAGGGTGAAACTTGAGGGAGTCAGAGTAGAGCTCCTCAGCAAGCAGAAGCTCAAACACCTTTCTGCAGGTGGGCAGTAGAGATATTAGCCTGTAGGAGCTAGGATCCAGGTGCTTTCCTTTACCCTTGTACAGTGGCAGAACATTTGCAAAGGACCATTCCTCAGGAGTAGAAAGCTGGGCTGTGCATTGTTGAAACAGTGGAAGCAGAAGTGCAGACATGGCCTTGGTACTAGTCTTCAGAAGCTCATAGGAGATTGTGTCCCCACCTGGGGCAGTAGAGTTGGGAAGCTTCATGAGCACATTATGGATTCTCCCTTGATCAAGTGCAAGTGGGATGGGCAGAGTCTTAAAGTCAGGATGAAAGCCAGGAGTTGAGTACTGCTTTGTAGAGAAGAAGATGTTAGCCAGCTGTTCTGTTGAAGGTAACTTCCTGGAAGAGGGCCTTATTGCCCTGTAGAGTCTTGATACTGTTCTTGTTATAGAGTTGGAAGATTGCAGAGGCAAAGAACTCATAATATGATCCCAGAGCTGAGTATGCAGAGTGTGGTGAATTGCCTTGGAGTGGTGTATGGCTGTCAGGAGGAGTTTCTCTGTTTTTGGGTTAGGGAAACTCAGATAGCTTTGCTGCAGGGCTGAAACAATGGATTCCCATTTGCTTGAGGTAACAGCAGTAGTCTTGCATGGCAGTGAGAGGGAGGCAGACACCAGAATCAGATGCTTCACAAAGAGCCTGGCATAGTTGAGATCATCTGGCAGAGAAAGTAGCAAACTGGCAAGCTTCAAGTAGTTCCCAAAGTCTTTCTTCTGATTCTTGGTAGCTTTGTGGGTGAGCACAGTAAGTTTTGGCAGCTTCTTCTTCACAACTGGTTGCATAAAAAGGGACCAGGCTGGGTGGTCAGAGGATCTCAAGGATCCTAGCTCAGCTCCAGAGAATTGCTTGACTTGATTCACAAAGTAGAGGGCAGCAGCAGAAGGGCAGATCCAGTCAACACATCTTCTCCCAGATTGAGCACCTAGTGCTAGCAGATGGCTTTCTCTCAGGAAGTTCAGTAGGAATGTAGACCTTGGCTTCATTCTTGCAGTCACAGTAGTCTTGTTCTCAGGATGGGGAATGTTGAGATCTCCAAGCAAGATAACAGGTGTTGATATAGATTGCTGGTATTGCTGAACTTTCTGGCATATAACTTGCACTTCCTGAAGGGGGAGACTTGGAGGCAGATAGCAGAGCACCAGACTGATAGTTGGCAACTGGAGAGCAGCACAGTAAGGGGAGTAAATAGGTACACAGAGCTGAGGAGTATTGATGGTAGAAGAGATGAAGCTGATAGAGGAGGTATTCTTTGTTCTAGGAGTAGAAAAGCAATATTGATTAGTCAAAAGTATAGAGGGTAGCTGGACATCAATCAAACACAGGAGGGAAAATCTTGAAAGAAGTCTCTCTAGAGTTGGTCTTGATGGCTGTAAGCTGTTGCAGTTAAGCAACAGAACTTCAGGTAGTCAGGCAGAGGTTGTAGCTTCTTCAGAGGCAGCATTGACAATGTGACCTGCAGAGTCCCAGAGCTCTTCAAATGGTGCATTACTTAAGTCAGCAAGGTGGGAAATGGCATGATTCTTGAGGAAGTATGCCACATCCTAGGAGGGGGCTTGTCTCTTGATGGCAGCAAAGACAGACAGAATGGCAACATGAGCTGGAGGCTTGTTGAACAGTAGAGAGTCAGAGGATTCAGATACTTCAGGCACTATCTTGAAGTCAGTTTTCAGCCAGTTAAGGTTCTTCTCCACAAAGGCTTAGGGTTAGGGGGAGGAAAGTCACCAAGTGGTGAAATCTTTATTTACTTTTGACAAGTATCCAAACAAGCCTTAGGGGGGAGGAAAGTCACCAAGTGGTGAAATCTTTATTTACTTATGACAAGTATCTTAAGAAGCCAAGTTAATCTGAAGTAGTTCCTAGAAAGCTAGGTTGGAGAGATATCTTCCTGGTAAGCCAAGTCTGAGAGTTAAGAGGCTGAGTGGTACTATATTTCCTAGTTAGCTAGGTCTGAGAGAGGTTTCCTGGAAAGCCAGGCCTGAGAAGTGAGAATCTGAATATATCTGAGCTAAGTTATACTGGTTTGCGGTAGCTGAATTGTGGCTGGAATGGCCAGTAGACTGGGGGAACGGAGAGGAATTTTGATGCAATCACTGGCCAAATTTACTAGGCAAATCTGGCCAATTTGCATTTCAAGGATTTCAGCCAATTAGAGCCTTTACTTTGCCTAATGGTTGATCAAGCCATCTCCCAATGAGCACACATCAATTTATTAATCAAATTTTGCTGGATCCAGGATTTGAACCCACAACCATTAAGGGTGTAGGTGTTATAGTTGTTGTAAAAATTTGTAATTCCACCTAAATATTCACCTAACTTAGTCACTTAGATCATCACCTTCAAATCCTAGAGAATACTGACCAAATTCCTTGTCGGGATTTACTTAGAATATTTTCACCAAAATACCAGGTACCCAGAACATGAAAATTCTCAAAGTTGTCCAAACAGCCCCAAACTTTGCACACATGTTCTTGGGACCTTCCTTAACCTATTCTATGTGTTTGTAATGCCACGACCAGGTAAAAGTATAAATACTACTTTTACATTCAATAAATCATTAAGTGAAAACCACATAATCTACTTGTTCTCCCAATCACTTCCAATATCACCAAGACTCTTAAAACAGGTTATGAGCCCCAAGCTGTCACTCTCTGCAATGTCTACTACTGCTATTACTGGAATTTTTCCCTCTGCTGAAAAGTTGGATGGATCTAACTACCAAGTGTGGAAGATGAAGATGAAGATGCTGCTACAAGAAAGAGGCCTTTGGGATATTGTCATGGGAGAAGAATGCCCTCCTAAAAATGTGGGAGAGGAAGCCTTAAAGTACCAGAAGAAAGAACAAAGTGCCTTTAACTGCATTTGCCTTAATGTCAAGGACAAATTGCTAATTCAATGCTCAAGAGCAAAAACGGCAAAGAATGCCTGGAAAGCATTAGAAGACACCTACCAGTCATGTTCAGCTGCCAAGAAGATATATCTGAGACAAAAATTCTTTACTACAAGGATGCTGCCAGGAGAAGAAATGAAAAATCCAATTAACAGAATTACCCTGCTGGTAGATGAGATGGAATCTGTGGGGGTACCAGCTGTGAGTACTCAATGTAGTACCCACTCTTTGCCCAAGAGTTCTCCCAAGAGTTCCCTCCAGAGTCCTACCCAAAGTCCTCCAGTACCCTCCCTATTTAGGGTTAGGCTTAGGGTTAGGGTTAGGGTTAGGGTTAGGGTTAGGGTTAGGGTTAGGGTTAGGGTTAGGGTTAGGGTTAGGGTTAGGGTTAGGGTTAGGGTTAGGGTTAGGGTTAGGGTTAGGGTTAGGT
>MCFE01000698.1:0-44227 GCA_002104905.1 Basidiobolus meristosporus CBS 931.73
CATATACACAGTATGCAACTTATCCTGACAGCCCTCCTCATGAAGCAACTCAAACTACATCCCAAGAAGTGCCATTTCCTATATACAATATAGTTGTTCCTGGGCCACAAGATCTTAGCAGATGGGTTATACCCATCTACTTCACTCCTAAAAGCCATTCAAGATACACCTGCACCAATAGATATCAATGCAGTGTTGGGATTCCTAGGATAAGCTGGCTACTATTGCCACTTTGTCAAAAGCTTTGCAACAATAGCAGCCCCTCAGTACAAATTGACGCAAAAAGACCAGTGTTTGTGTGGTTGGAGCCTCAAAAGAGAGCATTTGATCAGCTGAAACATTCCCTGACATCACCGCCAGTGTTACGTTTTCCAATTGGGATGCAAGATCTCTTATTAACTGTGATGGAAGTCTCACTGGTATAGACACCATACTAGGACAATACCACCAACCTGGCAAATTCCACCCAATTGGTTACGTGAGCCATTTGCTAAATAAACACAAATGTCACTACCCTATTACCAAGATAGAATGTCTGACTGTTGTTTGTTAGCTTAAACAACTCCATTCATACATACATTGTTGCCACCTCACAATAGTGACAGACCACAGAGCACCGGTCTGGCTGATAAAACTAAAGACTTTACCAGTGGACTAGCATGTTGGCCCCTCCAACTACAAGAATACAACTTTAAAATAATTCATTGTGCTGGCAGGAAACACCAGGATGCAGACTTCCTCAGTTGCTATCTGGTTTGCCATGTATGCACCAGCAATGACTATGAAGATGTTATCTGCTTTAAAAGAAAGGGAAAGTACCCCAAACACATTGTTACAAACAAGCAGAAGAGAGACTTTTGAAGGAAATGGCATCAGTACAAAGTACAAGAAAACCAATTATGGTTCCTCCAAGGACAGTTCAGAGTCAAGGTACCCCCAGTAACTGCCTGTGAAGAAACCACATAAGAAAGACATATGTGATTAGGACATGCTAACCCACTAACAGCACATAAGATGTTGAGAAAGATGTTTTATTGGAAAAAATGACAACCAATGACACAAACACGTTACAAAGATGCTCCAGCTGCAAAAGATTCAACCAGAGTCAGAAGATAGGGACAACCACACTAATACTGGTTGATCTACCCTTCCACTAGGTAGTGATTGATGTTGTTGGCCCCTTTATGAAAACAAAGAATGGAGAACAATACATAATAATTGCTACCAGTTATTTTGCAAAGTGGGTCAAAGCCCAAGATGTTTGAAATAAACATCAGAAGACAAATGCCCAATTCATCCTACAACACCTCATCTGCTGGCACAGATATCCACAGATACTCCTATCCAACAATGTTGGTTCCTTCCCAAACAAAACTGTGGCCCATTTGTGCAGAATGATGGGCATGAAATAGGTCTTCATGGCTGCGTATCACCCCCAGACCAATGGATTAACCAAGAGGATGAACCAGACATGTTGCAGCATACTAGAGAAGCTTCACTGAGAACTTCCCCAGTCATGGGCCAAGCTGTTTCCACTGACACTCCTAGCAATGTGTACAATACCAAATAAAACAACAGGTTTCTCCCCATACAAAGTTCTGTATGGACAAAGGCCCAGGTGGTGTGAAGAAGCTGGATTAACAATGGAAGGTGTCCCCTTGACAACACATAATGACTATCTAGAAAGGTTGATACACTCTA
The DNA here is from genome assembly GCA_002104905.1 of Basidiobolus meristosporus CBS 931.73. Classification (NCBI taxonomy): domain Eukaryota; kingdom Fungi; phylum Basidiobolomycota; class Basidiobolomycetes; order Basidiobolales; family Basidiobolaceae; genus Basidiobolus; species Basidiobolus meristosporus. The sequence goes on from MCFE01000698.1 coordinate 1,702, forward strand.
TTGCCACCTATACATAAAAGTATTTGTAAGTGTCAATAAGCACCTTCCCCCTCCACCCAAAAATCAGAAACTAATGGGACAGAAGTGGAAACCAGGTGATAAGGGTGGTACAACCAAACTATTGCAGGCCTCAAGTTTTGCCCACAATATACACCCCAATGGATTGGCCCTTGCACTGTTATTAGTTTGGACCATGGACCAAAGTACACCATCACCCTGAACAATAAGACAATCAGCAACATATGGCCAGCCCATCTAAACCCATTTCATGATGATCCACCAATCATCACTGAAGCCAAAGTGTGATTAAACAATTACCAGGACAAGGATAGAGGAAGACACATGATACATACAAAGCTTATTAGAGGGGATTTTAGTCAATATAGGTACAAATGATATGTGCAAGGAAGTTTGCCCAAAAAGGAGAACAAAAGAATGCATATGGAAAGCGCCAAAGGAAACAGTCCACCCAAGACTGGTAATACCCCTCCCACCAGCATGAATCAAGATGATATTGAAAACAAGACCAACCTGCAAGTGTTGAGAGATATAGTACAAGCATAACAGGCAATAAGAGCCACCTATGAAGAGTCATTTGCTGGAGCAGTCATGTTGATACAAGACATGGTCAGAGTGGGACATGACAAGTTACCCACACTGATACAAAGTATGGAGATACTACCCAAGAAGTGTTGTAAGAGTCTTGGAGATATTGGAAGTGATTGGGGGGACAGGTAGACTATGTGGTTTTCACTTAATGATTTATTGAATGTAAAAGTAGTATTTACACTTTTACCTGGTCTTGGCATTACAAACACATAGAATAGGCTAAGGAAGGTCCCAAGAACATGTGTGCAAAGTTTGGGGCTGCTTAGACAGCTTTGAGAATTTTCATGTTCTGGGTACCTGGTATTTTGGTGAAAATATTCCAAGTAAATCCCAATAAGGAATTTGGTCTGTATTCTCTAGGAAATGAAGGTAATGATCTTAGTGACTAAGTCATGTGAATATTTAGGTGGAAAAACAAATTTTTACAACATTCCCACTCAGCTAAATGTTTGCACTGACTAGTCCTAACTTTGACCTAAGATATTCAAACTTCTCTCTGGCTAATGGTTTGGTAAATATGTCTACAATCATTTCATCTGTAGGACAGTAATTTAAGCTAACTAAGTTATTCTCTATAGCTTCACGTATGAAATGATATCTAATATTTATGTGCTTGGTTCTGGAATGAAAAGTCAAATTTCTACCTAATTGTATACATCCTTGATTATCTTGAAATAAAGTAATAGGCATTTTTTGACATAGGCCTAAATCCGTAAAAAGCTTTCTTAACCACAGTGCTTTTTTTGTAGCTTCACAGGCTGCCATGTACTCTGCCTCTGTGGTAGAAAGTGCTACAGTTGGTTGCAGATACCAGCAGTTCCTTTTAGGTATCTAAAAATCCGCTTAACTGCTGTAATATGATCAGATCCATAGTTCTGATTATGTTGGCTGACAACTCCCACTGAACATGAGATATCTGGATGTGTTCCAAGCATGATATACATCAGACTGCCAACCATAGATTGACAAGGAAAGTCAGGGCTTTAAGATGGCACCAAGCTCTCTTGATTTGGTTGAGTTTTGACCTGGTTAAGGTTTGTCTCCATTGGGGTAGCTGCCGGTTTACAGTCTTCAATTTTGTACTTCTTTAGTATATCTTGAATATACTTGGATTGGCTTAGGGTGATAGTCCGGGTACTTCTGTCTATGGAGAACTTAATCCCTAAGTAGTAACTGAGTTCTCCTAGATTGGACATCTTGAACTCCTTAGATAGGCTGGATTTTGTCTCTTCCAATGTTTCTAGGTTATTGGTGGCTATAATAAGATCATCCACATATAGAGCTAATAGAACTGGATTTGCTCTATCTGGCTTATAGTATATGCTATAGTCAGCATTACTCCTTTTGAAACTCAAAGGTTCCAAAATAGAATCTATCTTGCAATTCCAGGCTCTTGGTGATTGTTTAAGAACATATAGTGACTTTTTAAGCTTGCAGACCAAATGGGGGTTATCTTGGTCAAGAAACCTATCAGGCTGGTCCATATACACATCCTCATCAAGTTCTTCATTCAAAAATGCAGTTTTTACATCCATTTGACAAATAAAAAACTTATATTTGGCTGCAATAGCCAATATTAATCTGATGGAATTAAATTTGGCTACCAGTACAAAGGTCTCAGTATAGTCAAGTCCTTTTGTTTGAGAGTATCCTTTGGCTACAAGTCTTGCTTTGTATCTTTCAATTGTACCATCAGCCTTGTATTTTGCCTTGAAGACCCATCTGCATCCAATTCATTCTTGGTTGAATGGTAATTTGACTAAGTCCCAAGTTTGATTTTCCATCAGGGCCTGATATTCCTCAGTCATTGCAGATCTCCAAAACTTCATCTGAGGGGTATTTAGGGCCTCTTTTACAGTCTAGGGTTCATCAATATGGACTGAATAGGCATAGGCTAAGTTTGTACCTTCATTAATATAGTAATTTGGGCTATTTCTTTTCTGATTCGATCTCCAGGCATTTGATACTGGAATGATCACTTCTGGGATATTCTTGGGCACTGATTCTGGCTGAACCACAGCTGTAGAGTCCTCTGGAGTGAAAAAATCTGCATTGTTTTGCTCTGATTCAAACATGACAATTGGTGGACTTAAGATCAAATTTTTGTCATCATCTGATGTCATTTTTTGTGAAAATTTTGAATATTCATCAAACACTAAATCCCTCGACTTGATCAGCTTCTTTGCTTTGGTATTGTAGAGTCTGTATGCCTTACTCTCATTGCAGTAGCCCAAAAATATGCATTTTACACTTTTTGGCTCATATTTTGACTGATTTCCGGCCAGTTTTTTGGCATATGCTGTATACCCAAATATTCTTAGATGTTCTCCACTTGGTCTGCATTTATACCATGCTTCAAATGGAGTAGAATCACAAAGTATTCTCGTATAACTCCTATTTTTAAGATATACAGCAGTGGCAACTGATTCCGCCAAAAATCATAGGATAATTTTGATTGTGGATCATAGATCTTGCCATATCAATTATTGATCTGTTAGCACATTCTGCTACTCCATTTTGCTGTGGGGAGTATGGTACAGTAGTCTCTTGCTTTATCCCATGAATTTTGCAGAAGTGGATGAAGAGTTTTGAGGTATATTCTCCACCATTGTCAGAGCATATTTTCTTGATTTTTTTACCAGTTTCTCTCTCCACCATGGCTTTAAACTCCCTGAGCTTAGACAGAGCTTCCTCCTTTCTCTCCATGAAGTAGACCCATGTGTATCTTGTATAATCATCAATAAAGTGATCAAATACTTCATCCCACCTAAGGATAAATTTGCATAGTTCCACAAAGATCTGAGTAAATTAGATCTGATTTTTTCTTAGTTTTGATTAACCCAGAGCTCTTGAACGGCTGTCTGGCTTGTTTCCCATATATGCAGGCTTCATAGTGCTCCAAATTAGCTGGGGGATCAATTTTCACTCCAGAAATTAGCTGATCTTTGATCATTTTGCGCAAATAATCAAAATTGATGTGCCCAAATCTCCTGTGCCAAAGCATTGGTGTTTCTTCATTTAGGTTACTTATATTGGCTTCCAGATTTGATGGAATATAAGTAAACTTGTATAGATTCTGATCTCTGATGCCCAAAGCAATATGGGCACCATTTTGATCAGTGATCCTGCATCCAGAATTGTCAAAACTGAAGCTGAGTCCTTCTGCTGTGGCCTTGCTTACAGAGAGTAGGTTCTTAGCTATTTCTGGTACATAGAGTACTTCTTTAAAGGTCAGTGTATGGCCTCCTTCACTGCTTCTAAGGTTTATTTGAATAGTTCCTTCTCTCACTGCTTCAAGTGTTCTATCTTCACCCATGAAAACCTTTGTGATTGGAACTTCTTGATATTGGGTAGAAAGTTCTTTTTGGTGTGTGAAGTGCTGAGGAGCTCCCGAGTCAATATACCATGTCTGAGAACCCTTGTTTATGGTCATATTAAGTGCAGATATGAATAGTCTATTTTCAGTTGTTGCTGCATTTCCATATTCAGTCTTCTTTTGCAGATAATCTCTCTTTTTGAGACACCAGTCTGATGTGTGTCCTTTCCTTTTGCAGCAGTTGCAAAACTGGTTGCTGTTGCCTTTGAAGGGTTTTGGGTACCTCCTTTGCTGGCTATCATTGCTTATTAAAGCATCTTCTTCTTCCTTCTTATTGGCGCTTGATTTTCTTAATTCTTCATCCAGGAGCCTTCTATATACGTTATTTAAGGTCAAATCTTCAGTTCTGTACTCTAGGGGTGATACAAGGCCCTGAAACCCATCTGTCAGGCTATTCAGGATGGTAACTATTACATCCTCATCAGTAGTTGGTATGCCCACAGATTCCATCTCATCTACCAGCAGGGTAATTCTGTTAATTAGATTTTTCATTTTTTCTCCAGGCTGCATCTTTGTAGTGAAGAATTTTTGTCTCAGATACATTTTCTTGGCAGCTGAACATGACTGGTAGGTGTCTTCTAATGCTGTCCAGGCATTCTTTGCTGTTTTTGCTCCTGAGCATTGAATTAGCAATTTGTCCTTAACATTAAGGCAAATGCAGTTAAAGGCACTTTGTTCTTTCTTCTGGTACTTTAACCCTTCCTCTCCCATGTTATTAGCAGGGCATTCTTCACTCATGACAATATCCCAAAGGCCTCTTTCTTGTAGCAGCATCTTCATCTTCACCTTCCACACTTGGTAGTTATATCCATCCACTTTTCAGCAGAGGGGAAAATTCCAGTAATAGCAGTAGTAGACACTGCAGAGAGTGACAACTTGGGGCTCATAACCTGTTGTAAGAGTCTTGGAGAAATTGGAAGCAATTGCAAGGACAGGTAGATTATGTGGTTTTCACTTAATGATTTATTGAATGTAAAAGTAGTATTTATACTTTTACCTGGTCTTGGCATTACAAACACACAAAATAGGTTAAGGAAGGTCCCAAGAACATGTGTGCAAAGTTTGGGGCTGTTTGGACAACTTTGAGAATTTGCATATTCTGGGTACCTGGTATTTTGGTGAAAATATTTCAAGTAAATCCCAACAAGGAATTTGGTCAGTATTCTCTTGGATATGATGGTAATGCTCTAAGTGACTAAGTTAGGTGAATATTTAGGTGGAAATACAAATTTTTACAACAAGAAGACCATGTACCACCTGAGTGGAGGTTCTGTGATCTTTAAGGAGAAGGATGCTGCACTGATTCCTGTTTCCATACTGGACACAGTCAGACAGAAGATGCAAGGAATCAACTACTGCACCCTCACCAGGCCTTGAGAGCCCCCCCTGTGTTGTTGCATACTTGCCATTAGTAGGTACCACAGTTGCTGAGGTATATGCAGACCTGGTACAAGCTACAAGAGCACCAGTAGTAGAACTCCCAATTGACGGACTCCTCCAAGAAGCTTGCAAATTTCTTGAACAGCATTTCCAAGAAGGAACCATCCTAGAGAAGGTACTCAAATGGATTAAATACACCTGCTAGTTGACCCATGCAATCCACCAAGTTGCTGTGTTACCACTATCACAGTGGTTTACCTTATGACAACTCAGGAACCAGTACAAAGACCTACTCCAAGAAGCCAAAAAAACTGCCACAGACTCTGCAGTAACCATGAGGCAAGTGCAAAAGTGCCTCAATTGTGCCACAGTCTCTACAGAAGAACTACAATACATCTCAGAAGAAGCAAAAACTTGTTATCAACAACAGGTGACTGCCAACTGAGTGTATGCCCTCTTCAAAAGGGCCCCCACCATCATATTAAGCACAACAAGGACAAGCCCCAACAATGTTTGCAAGATAAAGAAGCAAGACTTTATTGCGTTATTGCATCTCTTCTTGTTCTCCAACCCTCCCAAGGAACTTACCAAGAACCCTATGGTTTGCCACTTGTTTGGCTCTGTGGAAAACATCCCTTGAGCAATGCAAGCCACACCCTACTCTGCTGCCAAATGGTATCAAGTACTTGCCCATGATCCCCTTGCAAGTGATAACCAGAAATGGTACTCTGGAGACTCCCCATGCTCTGTAAACAAAATCAACTCTGGAGAAGCAAGTTAGTCAAAGAACATCAAGGACAAAGCCACTCTTAACCCCCATGATATGTGAGTACTAATTGTAGTACCCACTCTTTGCCTAAGAGTTCTCCCCAGAGCCCTACCCAAAGTCTCCCAGTATCCTCCCTATGATTCCCCCACATGTCCTCCCTCCTATTCCTACCCTTATCTAGTTAGAACACTTACCATAACTGGAAGGTCTTCACACCCCTATTTTATAACACATTGTGTATTATCTAAGCCTCTCCAAGCAATATATATATGTCCCATTGAACCAAGTGGGAGAACAAGAAGATATGGAGAGAATAAACACAAGTCTTTATTACCTTGCTACCTTGTATCAGAAGCTATTCTGAAGTAAGTGGTACTGACTTGACCTACAAGCTCTCCTACCCACCAAGTGCATTCAGTAATAACCCACATGGTAGATCATCATACTGCCAATATAATACCATCAGAGTTTTGCAATGAGGCCATCAAAACACCGTCAAATTTCTTACCATATAAGGCAATTGTATGTCCTGGCCAATTGGATCTGCTTAAAATAGTTATAGAGCACTAAAAGACCACAACAATATCATGTAAATATTGTCATAGCACCAATAAAATATTGTCAAGTTTTATTCCTTTATTTGTTTGTAAAAATAGCAAAACACTATCATAATCTTGTCATAAGATTGTTGGAAGGGTCACTAATTCCAAGCTGCTGGTATTATGATGGTCTCCAAATGGGATCCTGATAGCTGATCTGGATTGGATCCACCTGTGGGACCAAATTATTTTTCCTAGGGCATTATCTTGCCAGCCAGTCAATACTTCTATATTGGCATCTGGCCATATTTGTCACTTTGCGCAAACTGAGTCAGATGAGTTTGTGATGCCTTTTGGCTCACCTCAGCCTTCTGAATATGGCATACTGAGTGATAGCTCTGACAAAGAAGGTTCACTGATGGATTGTGAGCCTATCTCCCCTAACAACTGTACCACATATGAGCCCGGTCAAATCCCTGTATGCAATGAGACAACACCCATTGAAACAAATGCCAACAATACTTTATGGAGCCAAGTGAGCCCAGTAATCCATCTACTGGTGAATGATGTAATCTTATGGCTAGAGAAGTGTTGCATTTCCACTAATATCAGTAATGGGGGCTTTGAGGATTTATTGCTACTTCTTGCCAAAATTGTTCTGGGATGCAACTTACTGTGTACATGGTACAAGTAGACAACTGTCATGCAGCTGGCAACATATGATCCAGAGCCTCTCCTGATTCCAGCATGTGTTAACAGTTGCATGGTATTGTCATCCAAAAATGCTATCATTGCAACATGTCCAAATTGTCAGGAATCCACCACCATTGAGGGAAAACATTGCTCACACTCCAAATATATTCTGGTAATACCTTGTCTGAGGAAGTTAATGCAGTCCAACAAATACTGCAAAGTTATACACTACCACACTCAGTATGAAGCAAGCACAAACATATTTGATATTTTAGACTTGTTCCGTTGGATAGTGCCACATTGAGCCATGAGTGCCAAATGATGCCATAGTGTGCCAGAGAGGCCAAGTGAGCCTATACTTGGTCACAGAGTGTGAAACATAGATCTTCATCTTCATGCAAAGCAGCCCCTGTGTTTTACCTATGATGCAGGAGAAAATCCATTTTTTGACATTTTTTGTGGATCAATATTATGCAGAATGTGTAAGAGCACTAAAGGATTGAAGATATACATCTGGTACTCAATACCCATGGCACTCTGAATCTATCTCCTGTGGCTTGTAACATGTCACAAAAATGCATGGCACTATCTTAGTCCACTGGTACTATCTGGCACTATATTTACATATTAGCCCTAAAGTAGGATCAATACAAAGCACTTATAGTACCGGATTTTACCAGTGGACTAAGATAGTGCCATGCATTTTTGTGACATGTTACAAGCCACAGGAGATAGATTCAGAGTGCCATGGGTATTGAGTACCAGATGTATATCTTCAATCCTTTTGTGCACTTGCACATCCTGTACAACATTTACCTAAAAAAAAAGGTCAAAAAATGGATTTTCTCCATCATAATGAGTGAAACACAGGGGCTGCTTTGCATGAAGATGCAGAGCTTTGCTGCACACTCTGTGGCCAAGTGTAGGCTCACTTGGCCTCCCTGGCACACTATGGCATCATTTGGCACTCAGGGCTCTATGTGGCACTATCCAACAGAACAAGTCTATCCAATGGCAAACATTACAAACAGCTAAGAAGCAAGGGCTACTTTGAAGGTATGTACAACCATGCCTTTGCCTTTGTACTTGATGGATTCTCATTAAACAAGTACTCTACCAGCAAATCCTCCTGGCCACCAATTCTCATTAATCTGAATCTGCCACCTGTCTTGTAGTATCAGAGCAATAATCTGATGGTAGTCTCACTGTTATCTAGGCCTAAATCACCTTCCAGCCTGGATAGCTACCTGCTTCAATTGCTGGATGAGTTTTGAATGCTTTCCAGCAGGATAACAGTAAATGGCTCTCATGTAAAAGCGCATATTATTATCTGCATTGGAGATACCTCAGCCATCAGCAAGATAGCAGGTTCTTCCAGGCACAATGAACAGTATTGCTGTTGAATGTGTGAGATCCAGGGGATTTACTCCATAACTCACACACATTATTATTACCCACACACCAGCATTAAGAACATCATCTTCCCACAGAGAGAATGTACAGAAGTCAGCTTGCAATTGAAGCAAAATTGGCAAGCTATAAGTCATTGGCCAGTAAATGGAATCAATTGGAAACCAGAGATACTTATGATAGAGGGTATCTATTGGAGCAAAAGCTTTCCACTGGGAGTAATGCATTTGCTTTTCAACAATATCCCTATACTGATGACCAAGTTGTACAGGGGGCATTTCAAGCTAAATGAGCCCTTCAAGATACCAGAGAAACTTGAAAGAATTGACAAGATATTACAGAGTATCTGCCACCCTAAGTACCTCTCATGGGCTCCAATCAGTATTCATATGCATATGCAACAATACAAACCCAAAGACTGGACAATCTGGATATGTATTTATTCAAGTGTGTTCTGAAGCCATTCCTACCAAGAGTACATTGGAAGCATTGGGAGTCATATGCAGACATTGTAGGAATATGTATCTAGAAGCAGATTACCATTCCAACTTGACACATCTACAGCTCTGGTGCAAGGAGTTTGTGATGAGATTTGAGTGGCTATACTACAAGCATAAAGCTGAATGCGTAGATCTCTGCTGCTACTGTATCCATTCTCTACTCCATCTTGCATGGTGTGTGGACAATATTGGGCCTTGCTTCACCTTTTGGGAGTTTCCTATAGAGCAGATGTATGGGGAGATAGGAAGACAAGTCAAGTTGCAGGTTGTTGTGCATCAACATTTAAGACTTAGCCAATTTTACTCCGTTTGAAAATCTAGTACCCTAACTGATTTTCCCTAACCTAAACTTAACAAATCCCAGTTACAGTTTATTTCATCCCACCTCAGAATCTATTTTTAGCTATCACACCTGATCTATTTTCAAATGGTCATTACATTATCAACATATCTGCCAAGCCTTCCCAGGTGATTAGTCATCTGAGATCTATCCAACCACGGTGCAGTTGCCAAGACATCAGTTGATTGATGATGTAATTTTCATTTATCTTATGCACCAATGAACACCCAAATTGATTTCAATCAATCCAGTCCCTTGGTGCTTACTAATTCAACTTGATCAGAAAAGTATAAATAAAGTTTACTAAACCTTTTGGTTTAGTGTGTGTCTCAATGAAATTAAGATTCTGTCTCAGCAAAAATAAAGAATCCAACAATTCCATTCTAGTTTCTATCCAAGCCTAGTATTTCTAGCACTCCAAAGAACACCAAGCCTAGCCTGCCTAGCAAACAAATATCATTGTCTTTATAGCCAACCCAGCTATATCCAAGACCAATATTAGATCAGAATCTTTCTGCTAATATTTCTGCCACTCTCTGACAATTCTAAGATTCTGCACTTAATTGTCCCTTTGGTTCAGTTAAACCATTCAAGAGTTATATTACACTTTCTCTTGGATACAACACAGGTACTACCATATTCCAATCTCATCAAGAATATTACCTTCAACTCTGTCATGGATGTGTTGAGTTGGTACATGGAGGACAGCCAGCAAGAGTTGGAAAATACTAAGGACAAATGTGAACTTAGAGACACCTATGCCGGTGGCATTAATAAGGTAAGCAGTCCCAATGCATGGGTAATCAGTTAAGTAATGCAAAGTTGGGTTGGGTACAACAAGCAACTAATATTTATTAGGAAAACTCTACTAAGGTATGCCAGATTTCTCATGGTTACAAGCCAGTTTCTACATCATTCAATACAGAACTCACACAAACAAGAGCCAGAGTGCACCTATAAGGGGGACTAGAATCCAGCAGGGAGAAGGAATATATTGGCTAAATACCAAGAAGCTCTTTGCAGATATTCAGGAGGTACTCATGGCAGAAGTGGCAACAACCAAGCATATGTTTGCAAGATGTGTGTGTTACCAGCAGTGCATGGTATTTGGCAACTTTGCAAGAATCACACTGAAAAGCCGTAAAGTTGAGGTGATAAAAGTATGTCAATTGTGGCAGGTGTGCATGTTTGTAGAGGTTGGTATGCAAGAGGGCATAGTTTTTTGGATTCAAACTATATTTGGAATATCCAAAGTAGTAGTGTGTAAGCAGATAAAGAGGGGTGATTCTACAGCATAATATATGAATTGCACAAAGGGAGGTAGATAAAGGAAATACCATTTGGTAAATTGGTATGGTAGCATTATACAGAACCAGCTGTAGGCCTCAATACTGCCAATGTAATGCCATTAGAGTCTAGTTGTGAGGCCATTGAAATACCGTCAAGTTTTTTGCCATATAAGACAATTAGATGTCCTGGCTGGTTGGATCCACTTAAAATAGTTGTAGAGCACAATAAGACTGTGACAATACCATGCAATTATTGTCATAGTACTGACCAGATCTTGTCAAGTTTTATCACTTTATTTGGTAGTAAAATTAGCAAAACACATTTGTGATCCCATTATAAAATTGTTAAGAGGGTCACTTATTCCAAGCTGCTGGTATTATGAAGGTCTTTTAATGGGATCCCAGTGGCTGATCTGGATTGGATCCACCCACAGGACCAAATTACTTTTCATAGGGATTGTGGAGAATATACCTCAAAACTCTTCATCCACTTCTGCAAAAATCATGGGACAAAGCAAGAGACTACTGCACCATACTCCCCAAAGAAAAATGGAGTAGCAGAATGTCCAAATAGATCAATAACTGACATGTTTTTTATCAATGACCCATAATCAAAAATTATCCTATGATGTTTGGGCGGAATCAGTTGGCAAAGCTGTATACCTTAAAAATAGGGGTTATAGCAGAATACTTTGTGACTCTTCTCCATTTAAAGCATGGTATGGACACAGATCAAGAGCAGAACATCTAAGAATATTTGAGTGTACAGCATATGCCAAGAAACTGCCTGGAAATCAGTCAAATTTGAGCCAAAAAGTGTAAAAAGCCTATTTTTGGCCTACTGCTGTGAGAGTAAGATGTACAGACTCTACAATACCAAAGCAAAGAAGCCGATTAAGTCCAGGGATGTGTTGTTTGATAAAAATTCAAAATTTTCACAAAAATTGACATCAGATAGTGACAAAAACTTAATCTCAAGTCCACCAATAATCAGTAATGAATCAGAGCAAAACAATGAGACCTTTTTCACTCCAAGAAACTCTACAACCATGGTTCACCCTGAATCAGTGCCCAGAAATATCCCAGAAGTGATCATTCTAGTGTTATATGCCAGGAGATTCAACTGGACAAGAAATAGCTCAAATTACTATATCAATGAGGGTACAAACTTAGCCTATGCCTACTCAGTTTATATTGATGAACCCCAGACCATGAAAGAGGCCCTAAATAGCCCTCAGACAGAGTTTTGGATATCTGCAATGACTGAGGAATATCAAGCCCTGATGGAAAATTAAACATGAGACTTAGTCAAATTACCAGTCAGCCAAAAATCAATTGGATGCAGATGGGTCTTTAAAACAAAGTATAAGGCTGATGGCACAATTGAAAGATACGAAGCAAGACTTGTGGCCAAAGGATTCTCTCAAACAAAAGGACTTGACTATACAAAGACTTTTGCACCAAAAGCCAGTTTTAATTCCGTCAGATTGATATTGACTAGTGCAGCCAAATACAAGTTCTTTATGTTGTAAAAATTCGTAATTCCACCTAAATATTCACCTAACTTAGTCACTTAGATCATCACCTTCAAATCCTAGAGAATACTGACCAAATTCCTTGTTGGGATTTACTTGGAATGTTTTTACCAAAATACCAGGTACCCAGAACATGAAAATTCTCAAAGTTGTCCAAACAGCCCCAAACTTTGCACACCTGTTCTTGGGACCTTCCTTAACCTACTCTATGTGTTTGTAATGCCAAGACCAGGTAAAAGTATAAATACTACTTTTACATTCAATAAAGCATTAAGTGAAAACCACATAATCTACTTGATCTCCCAATCACTTCCAATATCTCCAAGACTCTTACAACACGTTATACATCAAATGGATGTAAAAACTGCATTTTTGAATGGAGTACTTGATCAGGATGCATATATGGACCAGTCTGATGGGCTTGTTGACCAAGATAACCCCCATTTGGTCTGCAAGCTTAGAAAATCTCTCTATGGTCTCAAACAATCACCAAGAGCCTGGAATTGCAAGATAGATTCTTATTTGGAATCTTGGAGTTTTAGAAGGAGTAATGCTGACTAAAGTATAAACTATAAGCCAGATAGAGAAAATCCATTTCTATTAGCTCTATATAGGGATGATCTAATTGTAGCCACCAATAATATAGAAACTTTGGATCAGACTAAATCCGGCCTATCTAAAGAGTTCAAGATGTCCAATCCAGGAGAACTCAGTTATTACCTAGGGATAAGGTTCTCCATAGACAGAGGTACCCAGACTATCACCCTAAGCCAATCCAAGTATATTCAAGATATACTAAAGAAGTATCAAATGGAAGACTGTAAACTGGCAGCTACCCTTATGGAGACAAACCTTAATGTGGTCAAGACTCAACCAAATCAAGAGAGCTTGGTGCCATCTGAAAGCCCTGAATTTCCTTATTGGTCTATGGTTGGCAGTCTGATGTATAACATGCTTGGAACATGTACAGATATTTCACATTCAGTGGGAGTTGTCAGCCAATATAGTTGGAACTATGGATCTGATCATATTGCAGCAGTTAAATAGATTTTTAGATACCTAAAAGGAACTGCTGATATCTGCTTAAGATATACTTATAATGATTCAGAACAGAATCTTGTGGGATACTCTGATGCTGATTGGGGACAAAATTTAGAAGACAGAAGATCCACCACAGGATACACCTTTCTTTACTGTAAAGGAGCAATATCATGGAATTCAAGAAAGCAACCAACCGTAGCACTTTCCACCACAGAGGCAGAGTAAATGGCAGCCTGTGAAGCTACAAAAGAAGCAATGTGGTTAAGAAAGCTGTTTACAGATTTAGGCCTATGTCAAAAAATGCGTATTACTTTATTTCAAGATAATCAAGGATGTATACAATTAGGTAGAAATCCAACTTTTCATGCTAGAACCAAGCACATAGATATTAGACATCATTTCATACGTGAAGCTATAGAGAATAGCTTAGTTAGCTTAGTTTACTGTCCTACAGATGAAATGATTGCAGACATATTTACCAAACCATTAGCTAGAGACAAGTTTGAATATCTTAGGTCAAAATTAGGACTAGTCAGTATGAACATTTAGCTGAGTGGGAGTGTTGTAAAAATTCGGAATTCCACCTAAATATTCACCTAACTTAGTCACTTAGATCATTACCTTCAAATCCTAGAGAATACTGACCAAATTCCTTGTCGGGATTTACTTAGAATATTTTCACCAAAATACCAGGTACCCAGAACATGAAAATTTGATAAGTTGTCCAAACAGCCCCAAACTTTGCACGCATGTTATTGGGACCTTCCTTAACCTATTCTACGTGTTTGTAATGCCAAGATCAGGTAAAAGTATAAATACTACTTTTACATTCAATAAATCATTAAGTGAAAACCACATAATCTACTTGTTCTCCCAATTACTTCCAATATCTCCAAGACTCTTACAACATGGATAACATATTGAATACTATGTCCCAGGTACCAGATATTTTGGTGAAACATTCCAGGTGAATTCTGGCCAGGAATTTGCACAGAGTTCTCTAAGATTTGTGAGCCATGATCTAAATGACCAAGTTAAGTGAATAGTAGGTGTGATTGTGAAATGCACAACATTTGCCACAAATCCCAGGAATTTACAGAATGGTCAAGGGTCAGACAACATGGTTTTGTGGTAGTAATTGTTAAGCCCATAGGTATAGGCCAAGGCAGAAGATACCATAGGGGTATGACTACACTGCATCCATGAATCAATACCGGAAGGTGGCATACTAACCGTTCATGAACGGGCCCTACTGCTCACCGATTATGCTACACCACATCATAAAAACCTGGGTCACTTGTCTGGTATCGGAGTTGAAACTAGATGCCCGAATCAAGGACACATATTCCCCTTTGTTAAACCTGGAAAAATGATGCTGGGTAGATTGGCATTAGTATGAAACAACGGCACCAAGCTAGCTTAGTAAACAAGCGAGACTACGATCAGCACCATGTTTAGGATCCAGAAACGGCACCATTCACCCAGCAGTAACCGATCACCCTATCCCCGACGCCCGAGACCTTGCATGTGACGCATATAGGTTTGCGTGGAAGTGGATGTAACGGGTAAGGTCCAAGCACCGGATTATCAACCCGGTTACTGAAACGAAACGGGCCTGCTAACCATTTTACGCCGAATGCCAAGTTCCTGGGGCGATCCAGGATCAAAGTTTGGTATTAATGTAAGGGCGGATTCCATCGAGCGCCAATTTGCCTAATAATCATCGACCGACATGATGAATGGATGCAGCAAATAAGTGATCGGTGGGCTCGATTCTGTGGAATGACCATGACGTAGGGCGGACTTGAATTGCGGTAGTGATCCTTCCAATGGCCTTGGCTGGAGATGGTTTACCGATGCGCGGCACACCAATCACTCGCCGTCCCTCGAAGCCTCACCAATGGGCGGTCCCGACCGAATCGATGATTGGAAATTTCCTCGAAACGACTCATCCAGATTCATGGTGTCTTTCCAGAATACTTGGCTTTACTTTCATTGGAAAGCAACCCATTCCACTGGTGCCATATAAAGTGGCATGGTAACCTATGGCAAAACCAACATCACATATCTCCAGCATGCCTGTCACATCGACCCCTTCCAACACCACGGCTCAAAAGAGTAACCCGAATCACGAGGAGCCCAAGGAGAGACATGACAAGCCGGTGCCACTCGACCTAATGCGGCTTACTCCAACTTCGACCTGCTCCCTTTATTCGGGAAGTCAATTCAGAGGAGAGCAGAAAAGCGGGAGACACAGTTACCAAGTTAGTGTAGACATCCAGGTTAGTCCGGCCAGTCTAGCTTCAAGCCATCCTGTCGACTAACTTCCCCCGATCAGCATGTCAATCTCGATGATTCTTACCTGTGTGGATATTTGCACATCCATGGATTGACCGACGATTACCCGGAGCTGACCACCTTCTTCGACGCCGAAATCATCGGCCCCAAATACTCCTTTCTGACTCGCAAATGGGAGGTAGACGAGATGATCGACAAACAACACTGGGTAAGTAGTTTCGTCACGGCCAGCCGATCGGTGCTTCCACTAACCTAGCCCCCATGTAGCTCAAGTTCCCAGCCTTCAAGGAGTACTCCAAGCTGTTCAACCAGGACAGCTTCAACTACAACATCAAGAACACCGACTTCATCTTCATGCGGTGGAAGGAGCAGTTCCTGATCCCTGACCATCGCATCCACTCGGTCAATGGGGCCAGCTTCGAGGGGTTCTACTACATCTGCTTCCAGCTCTCCACCGGCACCATCACCGGCTACTACTACCACAAGAACGCCGAGTGGTTCCAAAAGCTGCACCTCCAACACATCCCACGTCAATCTTCCTCGTCTTTTGAGTTTCGCTGAGGGTCCGCGACTTGCTTTGTGTATTATAGAGGGGTCTACTCTTGTATACTAGCCTTAATGTTATTATTATTAGAATCTCTTTATTAGTAAACCCACTTCATCTACCTCGATACCGTGTTGAGAATCTACCTGGTTTGCGGCCCGTGGAGCCCTAATTCGTTGGCCCCGGGGCGATCGGCCCTCGCGGAATGTGGGGGAGGAAGGGTGGCCACAAGGCTAGCGTCAACAGCGGGGGAGTGTATGATAGGGCCAATGGGTGGATCAAAAATGGGCTTTATTCAATGTGGGCTGTTTATACATGGATTAAGAAATCCCAGATTTACAAATGGTTGGTGAGGTCAATGACAGATCGGCCGGCGGTTGGATGGGGAATGCTAGTAGGAAGTGATGGCTCTGATGGGAACGGTGTGTACATCGGATGACTCGTAGGCCGGTGGCAGCCCCGCAGGCAGCTGAAGCCGAAGGCGGGGAACAACGCTCTCGTAGCTAGGTAGCGGGATGCCCAGCTCGTACTGGGGTAAACAATCAAGCGCCTCCTCCAGGGACCCAGGGATGATCAAAATCGGGATTGCGGCCAAGATCTTGGTGAGGGTGCCATTAGGCTCCACCACCTCAATCTGCGCCTTGAGCTTGTGCCTGATCTGAATCAAATCCGTCTCGCAGTCGTACTGGATCATCTCCAAAGCCTTGGGGACGACCACGGTGGCCTGCTTCTCGATCAGCCTGGTTAAGCGACGGGGCCTGAAGTCCTCGTCAAAGCAGATCTGATGGGAATGGACCCGGTGGGAATTGGCGCCGCTGGATTCATAACGAACATACTCCTTGAGTGAGCAGCTAACCCGCTCCACCTGCAGCCCTTCCACCAGCGGGTGAAGTTTAAATCCGACTGTGATGGACTCCCCCTCGCCGAAGGCTCGATAAGGAACACTGAATTCGTAAGCAAGCTTATCTTCCCACAGATCCGAAATCACCACCGCCTGCATCAATTCGGTGGCCATCGAGGAGACCTGTCGCTTGATGAAAACGCTCCTGGTGGAGTAGTAGTTCGAGTGGAATCTGGGGCGTTCTACGTGTGCGGTGAGCAAATACTCGATGGCACCATGCTCTGTTCTTACGGTTTCCGGGATATCCCCGCTTAGCGGGAGTTCGAAGTCGAAAACGTGCTGGCCGCTGGCGAGAGTCCTGGACTTCTTGCCTACATCGAGGAAGGTCCAGGTGTGGTCGACGATGGTGCGTTTGATGTTGTGTGCGCGATGTACGTATTGTCCTGGGAGACTGTGGGTTAGTCGGAGCTCTAAGGGAGGCTGAAGAAACGAACGGAACTTACCTTCATTCCAGGACAACTGGGCTAGCCCGGAAAAATTCAGCCAGATCTTCTTGACCCGGCGACTTCTTGGGAAGTTGAGGACCAAGGAGCCGCGCAACACGCAGCCGGCAGACTCCGAACGAGCCCCGTTTAATATTAGGTGGTTCTCTGACAAACGAATCTCAATACATGAAGAATTCATTCCTGCTCTACAGATGGTTGATGAATATTAAAAGCGGTCGATGGTCATCAGGAGATAGTTTATATACAACGGTGGAGTGCCTATTGTTGTCACCGATAATTCCAAAAAAGGCGGCAGCTTTTTTAGGTCATCATTGCCATATCTGATTCAATCTGGACTATAGAATGCCAACCAGATCAGGCAAGTGCAGCAGTAGTATAACCAAAGCAATCCTGGGTGCCAATGGCTTGCTTGAAAGAGGGTTTATATACCTTAATAAATACATCGCCGAGCAATTGGCGAGAGGAGCCCCAAGGCGGGCGATTTTTAAATTAAAGATGAAAAATTGGCTATAGTACAGCGCGGTTCAGGCCAAACCCAATGTGGCGGACATTGGAAGGTTTACTGAGCCTATGCGGGTGATTTTGTGCATCCAAGCCGGGAGTGGAAATCCGACCTGTGTGCACATCGCAAGTGTGCGCCGACATTACGAAATCACTCGGTTGGAACCTGGGACAGGGACCACAGGCAGATGAAAATGGAAATGGCCATGGTGATGGCGATGGTGATGGTGATGGTGATGCGGATGTGGATGTGGATGTGGATAAGAATATTTGTTTGTTGTTGGCAATCTCCGTTTATATGATGATACGAGATTCTCCATCCGCTTCCATGGAGTTAAGTCGTCGGAAATTTAAAAATAGTTGTGAATGGAATTCTTTCCAAAACATCGGTCACCAATCTTCCCCAGCATTGCATTTTTTGGCAATTACTCGAGCCGTGGTACGGCTTCAGGTCGCCTTCCATTTCGAAGCCGGCAGGCTCGGCGTCCAATGATACATTTTATTTATATGGATTAAAGCAAGAGTTGAGCTAGACTGGCTTAAAAAAACTTGGCAACATTGCTATTCGTACTAGGTTGGCTGCTTCAAGAAATCACCTTGAATTTCAAGTGGGACTCGTAGAATTTGATGACCTAGCGAGATTGGTTACGGTTATGGGCGAGCGCTCGAAGATCCACGACTGGATGCTTACCTTTTGTGGACATCTCTTGTTGGCATCCTCGGCATTGTGAACTGTTCTCTTGCCATTTTTCCTGGGGGATTCACATTAGATGGTGCGCTGTCGCCACCAAGTCGAAATGTACTTACCAAATAAGATAGATTTTCAGCTGGTCCGACTCGTCACGTTCAACTGTCTCTACCTCTTTAACTTGATCCTCCCAGCTCTCAGGGTCTTCGCCATTGACTGGCCTTTTGGCTGGTGAGGCGATGTCCTCGTCAGAGCTTTCTGACTTGGCTCTCTTGGCTGGTTTGCGTGCGTTTTTGGGACCAGGCGTGTTTTTGGGGATTTCCTTGCTCTTCAGGTACTCCTCAATCAGCTCGTGGCAGAAAAGATTATCTTCGTCTTCCCAGGTGTTGTCTTCCTCTGGATATCCCTTCCACTTGAGGAAGTATTGGGTTTTGTTCTGGGGAGAAGGGTTAGGTTAATGTCGTTGTTCCGAAGGCTGCAGAGCCAAACAGTAGCACATGCAGCTTACCCCGCGTTTTCGATGGTTCACTACTTTCTCCACAACGTAGACCTCCTCCTCTTCTTCTTCTTCCTCCTCCTTTTCTTCGCTGATAGCCACTGGCTCTTCCTCGACCCTCATCTGGTCTTCAACTTGATGTTCATCACCGCTGGACATACTTAAAGAACTGTGTTGGATTGGTAATTTGTAGCTGACGATCGGGCGAACTGTTGAAGTACCTGTATCTAACAAAACTACAGAAGATTAGTACACCACATCAATGGCCAAGCAGGACCAGTGCCAGCAAATGAAAGTACCCCCAAAAAACTCTTAAACTTCCTACACGAGAAACGCGAAACAGAAAAACAAATTGAAAACCCTCACGAACTGGAAAGTATCTAAGAAAAATCGGAGCTCATGAGCGTTGAGAAATCGACCCCGCATCGGATTCACTGATCCCAGCTAATCCTCGAGCATCCAGTATCCACGTAATATCCGCCGGTTGTTGTTTATCGTATTCGGCCATTTAATCAGGATTCCTTCTCGAAACTCCGCCCTTCGCCGGGGGTTGATCGGACTTTAAGCAGGGGTATGCCAAAGGGAAATGCTTCATGCTGTCGCAAGATCCTTTGCTACTCATCCGTGGCCAATACTGCGCCAGGGAAGTGCATGTTTCTCGTTACGCGGACCCAACCTTATTTACACTAAAGGCCCGACATAGAAACAACACCCGCCCAAGGCCATGTTTCTCTAGCTTGGAGTGCCCAGGCTTGCTGGACCAATCGATTGGGCCTCGTCGACGCTCGTGGCGTTACAACTTACAAGTCTACATTGTTGAAACCGGGTCTAAAGAGGGTAGAATTAACCCAGCCATTAAGGACATATGCAATCACTCGCTTCCACCAAACCCTGGAGAGAGTCAGCGATGCAAGGATTTCTACCACAAGTGGATTTAATACTGCATTTTCCGGAGATCCTGGCGACGTCCCTACCTAATTGGCTTATATTATATATTGGGGCTGAATAGATTCGATATATTCATGGCAAATAAAGTTTGGTGCCCAAAGTGGGTGGTTATGTGTGTTGCATCATTCTCAATGTGTTCCATTAAATGAAATCCTAAATGATGCTTCGACTGCAGAATTCTCGAAATTATTCCTTTCTCACCAAGTGGAATATATTTCTCTAGTGTTACCACTTCCACCCTATTCGGTTCCCCAGTGAGTTTTCTCTATTTCTGTCCTTTCGTCTCCCGAGCGCCTTTCGTTTCTTTCTATCTCTTCCGCAAACATGCAAACTGCCCTTGAGAGCTCCTATTTCAACGTCGAGGATGGTTACTTGGAGGGTATTGTCCGTGGCTACCGTGGCGGTATCCTCAACAGCACCCAGTACCTCAACTTGAGCCAATGTGAAAACTTGGAAGGTTCTTAGCCCGTCGCGATGCTTTCTTCTGTGCGTAGAACGTTCACTGACCTCGTCACCTGTTCTTTCCTCCTATAGATTTCAAACTGCAACTTGCCTCTACCGATTATGGCAACTTCCTCCAAAACGAGCCTTCACCCCTCGCTACCTCGGTCATCTCCGAAAAGTGCACCGAGAAGTTTGTTGAGGAATTCGAGTATGTTCGCACCCAAGCCGCTGCACCCCTCGCGAAATTCCTTGATTACATGACGTAAGTATTCCCGGCCGCACACTATCCCAGGACCCAGGATTTACCCACTTCTTTCCAGCTACGCTTATATGATCGACAATGTCATCTTGTTGATCACCGGCACTCTTCACGAGCGTGACACACACGAGTTGCTCGACAGATGCCATCCCCTAGGCGTTTTTGATTCCATGCCTGCACTCTGTGTCGCTACCAACGTGTCTGAGCTATACAACACCGTCATTGTCGATACCCCCTTAGGTTGGTTGACTGACTCGACCGTTTCCGGACTCCCACTGACATGGGTTTATTTTTCCTAGCTCCCTACTTCAGAGAATGCCTTTCTGCCAACGATTTAAATGAGATGAACATCGAGATCATCAGAAACACCCTATACAAGGCCTACTTAGAAGACTTCTTCCACTACTGCCTCACTCTCGGCCCCACCACCGCCGAGGTCATGAGCGATATCCTTCAGGTGAGTCACCAATAGTCTTTTTCTCCAAAGAAAATGCCCAACCGCTTTATCCATTCTTTAGTTCGAGGCTGATCGTCGTTGCATCAACATCACCATCAACTCCTTCGGTACTGAGCTCTCCAAGAGTGATCGCGCCAGCCTGTTCCCTACCATTGGTCGCCTTTATCCCGACGGTTGCTCCAAGCTTGCCCGCGCCGATGACATCGAGAGTGTCAAGGTTGCCTGTGATGTTTTCTCAGAATACCGACCATTCTTCGACAACTCTCTCCAAGGACAGTCCAAGACGCTGGAAGACAAGTTCTTCGAGTACGAGGTCCACCTGAACAAACTCTCCTTCTACCAGCAATTCCACTACGGCATTTTCTACAGCTGGTTGAGATTGAAGGAGCAGGAGATCCGTAACATCGTCTGGATTGCCGAGTGCATCCAGCAACAGCAGAAAGAAAGAATTAACAGTTACATTCCGATCTTCTAAACTCAGTCATAATTCCATACCAGTCATTCCAACCCGTCTGGCCATGCCGTTCCATTTCTCTTTTCCACTCCCACACCCACCCCCACCCCACCCCTTCGTTCCCTCGACTATTCCAACAACTGATTTTATTATTAATAATATAAAGATTCAATTTCAAACATACCCATTCCTCCAAATCCCTCGTATTGGCTCAGGGAAATTTGTTTACAACAGATTGTTTTGTTTACTGGGTCCGATTTGGTGCCAATTTCTGTAGGTGATCTACCTGCTAGCTAGGCCTTCAAAAAGTCCCCACTACCTCAATCCACTTTATCCGTTTTTCTGCTTGAACCACCAGCCGTCACTTATGCCTAGTCTAGCGCCGACGAATCATTCTACTGAGGGGGAGTTGCTTGGCCTCAACGAGTCGGTCTCCAGATTTGCCACCAAACTTGAGAGGACCAAGGTGAGCTCTCCGGCAAGGTGTCGAGTGTGTCTTTGTACTGACCGTGCTTCCATTTAGGCCAATGTTTACGAAACCATCAACAGGTACCGAAGAGCTGGAGCTTTCACATCTGACCTGTGCTAATTTGTGTTTCTTCTAGTCATTACCAAGAGTTTATCAACACGTACAAGTATTGCATGGACCTGCAAGATGAGGTTTTGGAGTTGGGGGACGAATTGGTGCAGTTGAACTCTAGGGTATCTTCGGAACTGGTATCAGTCTTTGTAGCCTTCGCTTTGCCCACTTTCACCTAGCTAAGAGCATTCTGCGCCTACTTAGGATGAGGATTCCAAACAAGCCAAGTTGATTAAGAAACAGATCGAAGAGTTCGATGGCCTTGTGGATGCACTTCATTTGTTAGCCAAGGTGGGTGGATCCGAACTGGTTTGGTGCTATACAAGCTCGTGTGCTGATAATCAATCGACTACATTAGGTTCATAGGCAGTTGCAGGACTTCGACGGTTTGATCGAGATGGGTGAATTCATCACTGCAGCCGGCTCGTTGTCGGAGATGGTAATTGACCAGATGCATATGGCCATTGCCAGTAGCTTACCTGAATTGCCTCGTAGAGTTCTATGATCGAGCAGCTCTCCAACGGCTCCGGAGTGACCTGTGACCCAGCCATTTTGAAGCTAATCAAGGTGAGTATACCGGGCCCAATCCACTTGTACGGCCGAACCAACAAACTGAACGAATCCTGCAGGAGCACTACATCAAGAAGAAGAGCTCGTTGAAGTTTCGCCTGGACGAGCTGTACAACTCCGCCTTGCTTTTCACCAACAAGAATCGCGTCTCAGAGCTCATGGTGAACTTTCGCCTGTCAGGTAAGCGAGGCGCATTCGTGGCCCGCATGGATTATACTGATCGCAGTTCGTAGCCGCACATACCGCGAAATATTACGAGAACCCGTTGTCGTTGAATGACGTGTTCACCGCGTTCTCCGTCATGAACACACTGCACACCAAACTGAAGATTATGGCGAAAACGATCATCGATCGGTTCGTCCAGCCGATCCTCGAGAATCCAAACCACGAACTGACGGTTCAAAAGAGCAAGTTCCACGTCACCCTGCGTTACGGCAGCATCGCTGGAGGTGGCAAGTCGCGTGAAGCGTCAGCAGGTAAATCTCCTTCATTACTGCGTTGCTGGGATCCTCTCCTAATCACGCAGGGAATCATCCGCAGATCCAACCAAGGTTTTCCAGAGGCTAGTTATGCTGGGCGAGTTCCTGAAGAAATACATCTTCGTCTCGGATTCGGATGACAACGAGGACGGTTCGATGTACATGCAGCTGTTTGGGAAGATATGGTGGCAAGATGTGTGGGATCTCGTTCTGCCCAGATGCTTGGCCCTCACCATCCCGGGAGATAGAGACCAGCTTGCCGCCTATGATGGGATCACGGAGATCGCTCTCGCCTTTGAAAAGAAGATGACGGAGCTGGGTAAGTTTCAACAAGCCCCACCTTTCCCCCGATTCTGGGACTGACCAAGCTTGCTTAGGCTTGATCCCGGAGGACAGTTGCTTCATCTCGAGCTTCGTCAAGAACATCTATGTTCACTACGCCAAAAAGAAGCGCTCCGAGCTGCTAGCCACCGCCCGTGAAATTCTCTTGAACGAAGACTACAACACAGTGGAGGTGACCCAAGGGACTGAGCGAGGTAACATCACTTGACTCCACTTGGCCAAGCGGTATCAATTAATCCTGGGTTTCACTGTAGGTGGAATCGCCGCTCTTGGTGGCGGGAAAGGGAAGCAGCAATCAGCGAACCCCAGCAAGCCCGGGCTAGAGCAAACCGGATTCAACGGTAAAGAAGGGCTGGAAGCCGGAGACGAAGGCTTTGCCCTCCCCACCTGCCATATAAGTGTTCAAACCCAAACCTTGGTCGAAATGGTTTACATGACTTTGGCTGAAGCCGAAAACGCACCGAAAGCAGGGTAAGTCATCGTCATCCTGTATGTGGCGGGGCCTCATATACTCAACCTCAACCTCCCCACTGATCTAGTGCAATCGAACTCTATCTGTGTGCCAGAGACATATTCAATCTCTTCAGAGCCCTGGTTCCCATTCATAATGCGGACGCCATTGAAAACATCCCCTTGCGCTCGCTCATCTTCTACAACGATTGCGCCTACATCACCCACCATCTTCTGACGCTGGGTTACCAGCACAAGCACTTCTTTCCCAGTCCGCTGGACCAAACTGGCACGTTCATAGACTTGGTTCCATACTTCCGAAACCTCGGCGAAGGCTGCTTCAAGAACCACATGAAGCGCCAGAAACTACAGATCCAACAAATCATCCGCGATGCCAGCGGATTTGGTGGAACCGCCGAGGATGATCGCTTTGACATGGTGGAACGGGCGGTCAAGCGACTGATTTACCATCTGAACCAATGGTCCAAGATTGCCAAGCCAACCCTCCCCACGCTTATCTACAGCAAATCTATGGGGCTCTTGGTCGACGCTTCATTGAGCGAAATAATTCAGGAAGTGCTTTCGCTGGCGAGTATTTCCAGGGATGAGACCCATCAGCTGAAATACATATTGCAGCTGTTGAGCAAATCCGAGAGCTGGTTCGTCCTGGAGAAAGGACGTGGCAAAAGCAAGTTGGTCGAGAAGCTGCCTATCCGAAAGTACGTCAACTCGTGGGACAAATACGAGACGGTCATCCATGTCCTTGAAAGCGATCTGCCTGACATCCAGAGCGAGCACGAGCGTGGTCTACTGAAAGAGCTCTCTCTCGATGAACAAAAATCGCTCATCCACGCATTGAACTAACACGTCGGCTGACTGGGCCTTATCACCACCCTTCCCGCTGCCTAAACACAACCCCCTTTACGAGAACTACTGACCGCTGGTCAATCTGTACATTAGAATGGCTCTAGTTTTACTGATTCTTTTCACCCACGAGATACACCCCACCCGTTCAAGGTCACAGCCAATTGAGTATTCTGGAATAAGAATAAAAATCAGCATATCCTATATGAAAAAGCATGACAAAGTAGCATTGATCCACTGAGAACAAAGAAATTTGGCTCAGGTGAGAGGCGGCCAAAAATCAGAAATTTCGAATTCGGCCCATTCCATACTCTCCCCTAGCACCTTTGTTTTGCAGTCAAGTCTATTCCAGCATGGCCGACCACATGGAGACAGATGAGCAAGTCAAGACCGTTGAGAAGGAAGTTCCTCTCTCTCTGGACAGTATCCTTTTTTATGAGCGCTACTGGTCCGAGGTAATCGGGCCTGGATCTTGGACTAATCGACCCACTACTCGCAGCAGTACGGTTTCATCCTTCTTGACTCGATCGCTCTTTTTTAGTTTTGAATATCTGCAATGATGCACGTAACACCTATGGACTTCGTCACCAAGATTATCAAAGATACCGGTTGGTTGCGTCCTGTTTGAAACCTGAGGTGGAAACCACCGTCGAAGTACTGATTTTCCTCCCTTTCACTCCCCAACAGCCAATTCTGCGCGGGGAAGATCCATCGTCTGCGTAAGTCGGTCGAGTTCTCCCACGGGAAGGGAAGGACCTTTCAAAAGAAGATCATCACCCCCGACGTCGTGAACGATTCCCGGTAGATGCTCGGATTTATTTGTCACCGGTACGGCAGGAAACCGGCACTAATGTCGCTGTTCCCCCCCTCCACTTTAGTTTCCTTCACATCATTTTGTTCGATTGTGAGCGCGCTTGGAGTTACGCTATGGAGTTGAAGGCTGAGGCCGGAGGTTACGAGGAGCCGCGCAAGCACAATCATCTGATCCGACGTCTTCGCAGAGCTGTGCAGAATGCGAAATTGTTGAATGATATATGCTCGCCCGACGCTGGCAAAGTTGACCCGAAGACAAGTCTCGAAGCACAGGTAAGGCTGCAGGGTGGCGAGATGCTAAGTATGGTTTGGTTTTTAACTGGGGGTTGATTCAAGGCCTACTACAATGCCATGTGCGGTCACTTGAATTTCGAGCAACAATCCTGGCAACTGGCATTGGAGAAGTACGCGGCGGCTAGGTAAATTCTATTTTGTTTGGTGGGGAGCGATTGGGCTTAGCTTTGGACGCTCATGCCGAATTTATTCCAGAATCATCTACGGAAAGCTTGCCAACACTGGAACCCCTCATCAAGAGGCTCTTTGCCATGCTGCCATTGATGAGAACGATCCCAGTATCCGTTACTGCGCATACAATCTGCGTCTAGGAGACGGAAACACGAACCTGGATGCCCTCGTCGAGTCCGTCATGCAGAAGAGTGGAGCCCAAACCAACCATTTAGATCAACTTGCAGCTCAGATCGAGGTAAGATTTGTTGGTATGTCGCTGAGAACCCACTGATTGACGCCATAGACATACAGTCTACACATACGGAAACCCGTCAGAAGCAGGTGGAAGACTTGTCCTCGATCGAATGGAGAAACAATACCATCCCCGTCAAGAATGCCGACCTGGCTGTGGCAATCTTGAAGATCCAAGACAGCGACCTGGATTTGGACTCGAACAACGACGAGATGGTGCTCGAGTCATTCGACAAAACCCTTGCGCTCTACAAAGACACGGAGAAGCTCTGCCAGAAGATCATCAAAGATGACGCTGTACGTGAAATGATTGCTTCGCTCGTACGAGCCATCACGCTGACCCACCTATTCTAGGCCGCCACCGCCAAAGTCAAGTCCTCCAAATCCGAGGAAAACACCTCCAACCTCAGGAGCATTTTCAAATACATCGTGTATCACCGCCATCTACAAACTCTCAAGAGAAACCTTTTCTTGGTCAGATCCATCAAAGCACGTATCGAGGGAGGTATTGCTCCTGTAAATCTTGCCAAGCCCCCAAGATACCAGGATCTGGTGAAGCTTTACGACAGCATTCTTCAGGTAAGTTCTGGCTCGGCATAGGACACATGCAGCACCCATTACTCACCAGGTGCCTCAGGTTCTAGACGAGTTGAAGGACTTCTTGATCTCGCAGGATGAGCCAGCGCTTGGTAGCATCGTCGAAGTAGCCACCCTGTATTATCGTGGGGCCAGGTAAGCTACGCAGCACTCCGTTTATGACCCATTCGTTGGCCATGTCTAGGGTATTCTGACTCGTACAATCTAGATGCTATAATGTGGCGATCACCTATGTAGACATCAACAAGTGGACCGAAGCGTACGCATTGCTCGAAAGAGTGAACTCGCGTCTTACTCAATACAAATCTGAGCGACAAGCGATCCCAGGCGATGTGGTCCAGGATACTGAATTGGTCATTCCCGAATCACAGATCAGCGAGCTGGAAACCATGGTCCGTCGCCAGAAATCCAAGGTCCATGCCGCATGGTACCTTCAACAAGGGAATGAGGAGGCCGGGATCACGGGTCAAATGTCCAACATGAACATCGATGATATCAAGGAGGAGGCACAGGTAGGGATTAGAAGACTTGCTTGGTACTTCTGTGCTTGGTTAACACTGTTCTACGCCTTTTCCTAGAACAATGTGCCTTTGATCGACAGTCTTGAGGCGTACCCTGAGGTGATGCCTAAAAACTCGGAGGGTTTGCCTTACTTGATCGATTTGCCGCCCAAACTTCAACCAGTCCCATGTAAACCGCTGTTCTTTGACATTGCATTCAACAAAATAGAGTATCCCAGCACACTGGATGAACGTGCCGGTAAATCTCAAGATGCTGCTAGTCGTCTTAGCGGGTTCTTCGGCTCTTTTTGGGGCCGTAGCTAAACGAATTGGTGCCCGGTAATATCTATGCAATTCCCCTACAACGAACCAACTACTGGATGTTTTTACTCTATTAAAGAATAATTAAGGAAATCCACCCAACTGTACCTCTGCTCAAGTCCATCATCCCTGTTTTAATATGAATTCCAATGCTGACACTGCGGGTCAATACCATGGGTTGGATCAATCGCTAACGTATATTCTATGGTTTCCGTGCTATTCAGACTCCCAAGCTTCATTGGTGGGAAATAGGCGATTGTTTCGTACAATCTCATCGTGAATTAAGCTCATGTATGAGCATATTGCCTATACTATAGCTTCTGAGTAATCATTATGCAAGCCACTGGTGGCTTAGTCGTTGGTCTTGATGGCGATAGTGACTCCAAATATTACGAAATGAACTTCCCATGCTTTCCAACCATTGCTCGTCTGGGTGGCTTAGACACTGGTCTTCCGGTGGTTTCTAGGGCAAACGTATATAAGAGCGGTTGAAGCCACCATCCAATCTACAGCAAAGTTTCTTCGCTAAATAACTAACACCGACCATGTCTTACTCTCGCCAACCACAACACTCTCGTCCTAACCGCCAATACGAGAATGAGTACGAAAGAGACTCTCAAAGACACCATCCCGGAAGCCGTTACTCATACCCTAACACTGATCAAGAACACAGATTAAGCGAAGGCCGCTATGGGAGCAGATACGGTCGCCAATACGGCCGCGAGTTTGATGAGGATCAGGAACAGTACCCTCGCAGCCGCCGTTACGGCCGCGGTCAAAGTCGTCAATACGAAGATGATGAAGATTACCCCTACAGCCGCCGCTATGGTCGTGGATTTGGTCGCGAGTACGAGGATGACGAAGAGTTCCCACGTAGCCGCCGTTACGGTCGCGGTCTAGGCCGTCAATATGAGTATGATGAGGAGTACCCACGCAGCCGCCGTTATGGTCGTGGACAGGGTCGCCAATATGAGGACGATGAGGAATACCCACGCAACCGTCGCTACGGACGTGGATTTGGCCGCCAGTATGAGGACGATGAGGAGTACCCATACAACCGTCGCTACGGCCGCGGTCAGGGCCGTCAGTATGAGGATGATGAGGAGTACCCACGCAGCCGTCGTTATGGCCGTGGCCAAGGCCGTCAATATGAGGATGATGAGGAGTACCCACGCAACCGTCGTTATGGTCGTGGTCAGGGTCGTCAATATGAGGATGATGATGAGTACCCACGCAACCGTCGTTATGGTCGTGGATTCGGTCGTGAATACGAAGATGAGGAGGAGTATCCACGCAATCGCCGCTACGGCCGTGGACAAGGTAGCCGATATGAAGATGAGGAGGAATATCCACGCAACCGCCGTTACGGCCGTGGACAGGGTAGCCGATATGAAGAGGATGAGGAATATCCACGCAACCGCCGTTACGGCCGTGGACAAGGTAGCCGATATGAAGAGGATGAGGAATACCCTCATAACCGTCGTTACGGCCGTGGACAAGGACGTCAATACGAAGACGAGCAAGAATACCCCCGTAACCGTCGCTACGGCCGTCAAAAGGATAGCCAATACTAAAATCAATGAAACACACAGTTGAAAATGTTGATGTCAAACTTTCCATCTCCAACACACTGGAGAAGTTTATTCGAAATAAATGCTAGCTAACTTGCTAAATGTATAAAGCCCGTTTCTCTACATCCGACGAATTGTAAACAGAGACCCCTATTTCCGCGTACCATTTCAGTTCAAAGCAACTTGCTCCTTGGTGACTAAAAATCAAGCTGCAATTGGATCTAGCTGGATTCCGTCCAATGGCTTGTTCAAGCGCTGGTATATTTCTCAAGGCTTTGTTGGACAGCATTATCAAGCATACATCAGATTTGAGGGTCGTATAGAAATAGTATGACACCAGGCTTTGCATCCAGATAGTGGCCCATATTCATAGTTTGCCTTGCTACTTTTCCCAATTCAATATCCACTTGAGTTGGGCAACACAAACGGCACTATTCTGGAATAGAATACAACATCCTACTTAAAGTGGTCGTTCAATCAAGTCTGTATACTGTAAGAGAAGATTTTAGCTCACCCAACTTGTAATATTCTCATCACACACACACACACACACACACACACACATATATATATATAGATACAGCATTTCAAATTTCAGTATCAATTGGGAGCCAGCAAAGTAGGGCAGATGTCTACTATAGAAGCTGGAATTTCATTGTCAATTTCCATGTAGAAGAATCGCACCATATGCTACTACACCAAGTGGTTTGGGCGCGATGAGTACAAAGGATCCTAGACCGACTACTGTGGCCTAATATTGCACGCGATGGTTCAGCCAAAGCATTGATATTGCGCTTGCCTGATATTCAACGTGAAAAGCGCCCCAATGCAGAGTTCCCACCTGAGGCTGATAGGCCGGTATGAAGCCTGCCTTGATCACACCATTCCAACGAGGCACCCGTTAGCGAGTAATGAGTATTGAGCATTGAAAAATAAATTGTTGGTCATTGCACGTAGAACAGTCATGTCGTGTGGGTAAATGGGGGAAGAGCACTTGGCGATTAGTTTGTATGGATCTGGTCGCTAATATCCGTGCAGTTGGTCATTGGTTTGTACAGCATAAAAGCTGATGATTTTGAACAAAGTGCTGAAGTCTTGCACCTCGTTTACGTCGAAGTACAGTGGCGATTCAAATGGGTCATGTGCCTGTTTTCAGTCAACTATTTGGCATATGGAATAGACATGCTTAACTAAAACTTATAAAAGAGGTTTCAAAGCATCCTAATACAACGCGCGTTAGGGATAGACCATGATAGATTAATATATATCCGTCTTACGAAGTGTATCCGCTGAAGTCGGAAACTCCCGTGTTCGTTACTAATACACTAAGCTACTGCATAACAAGATAGTATTATGTTGATACCTCAATGGACAGCTCGATGTAGTTCCACTTCTGTATGATCAAGTATAGGGGAGTGATTCGGAACACAGGTGTGTAACTTGGGGGAGGGGACTTTCCTTCTTTTCAGTGGTTTCTAGATCTGGCAACGTATCTTACTCCGTTGGTTTCTGACAACATGGCCGAGAAGCCCCTTGTAGTTGCTTTTCCGGTGAGGTCAACCATATAAATGAACGCTTCATACATACTCAATGTTTCAGATCCACATGCTATGTCCTTATCGACGGGCGGCCCTAGAGATTGCTCACATTCCTATCGACAGACCTACTGCATATGTTACAGACGCTCGGCCAACAAGTTTGGATCATTTCATGTATATAGCGTTAACGACATGAATGCTGCCCATTGTTTGCTGAGACCACGTCTCGAGTTCACATGTCCATAGCTATATATCTTTTGTTATGAATGAATGAGAGCGATATGGACATCGTAGTGTGTATATTTAGCCACCAAATCCAACTATTGCCTGAGGCAACGCAGCAGTTAGTGATCATAAAGACTTGGGTATTTATCCAAGAACAACAGCCTCTATGCACACTCCAGTGACATGGTTGATTTGAATGATGGGTAGAGAGGCCAGATATGGGTAGACTGATACGTCAACTGGGTACTTTGAAGGTTGATCAACCATCCTAGCGCCAGGGAATATATACCAAAAGACACGGTTTTGGTCTTATGAACAGCTATAAGAATGATGTCGATTAGTGGAGTAGTGCGCCAAGAAATCAATCAATCACTTATGCCATGCTCTGCCGATCGAAGCATAAACTCCGCCATATCTGTACTAGTGCGCAAGAAAAGGGTATGATTACTCCATGTCGATGTTCGATATTGAGGTCCCAATAAGTCGCGCAGGGCAGTATTAGTGAAATGCTGCCTCGTGCGTATTCCTGGGGTTCTAGATACGTGACCGGCCGAATTCTTCATTCTAATCGCGGTAATGCCTAAGCGGATACCACTTCAATCGATTGCGGACTGTGCAAGGATTTAGCATTTGTGCTTGCGAAGAGTGAACACCACCGTGGCCGGAAAGTGCACCATGTGCCAAACAGGGGGGCTTTCTGAATGAAGAGCTGAGGAAATGCCCTGGCAGTAAATGGGAAAAGAAGGGGGAATGAGTGTCGGCGGTGAGCGCATGTGATGCATCTTTAGGGCTTCTAGATTTGGCCAACTGATTGGAACGGGTGCAGTACATATGATACTTTATAGCCTACGATGGTTTCAACTGTTCAAGTGTGGGACTTGATATGCTGAGGTCCATAATAGGAAGTTTGCTCACAACAACATCCCGAATTTGCGTGTATGATGTGTGTGGATCTTTATTTTCAGACAATAAAGTAGTGAAGGTTGCCTTAAATGGACAGGCGGAATGCTCTGGATACCTTGTTAGAGGGTATCTTTCGCAGAACGGCTCCGGGACAGACTAATATGATAGCACTGGGGGGCTATGTCTCTCTAAACAAACAAAAGCTCGATATAAAAACTCATATGAACATTCTAGTAATAACTCTGATTCATACACACGACTACCCAATGGGTGGGTGGCTCCAGTTCCGTAGTGGATTAGCTGATAGAGGGCTGCGTTAGTATAAATAGTCGTTGAGAAGCCCCGAGGTGCCGGCCGAATTCATATTTCTATCAGCAAATTGTTCATCGCATTCATAAACATGAAGGGTCCGTTTTCAGAGCTCGCGCACCCGCGGGAGATCATCAGGAACTTCGTTCCCGGATGGTTCGCCATCAATATGGGTACTGGAATTACCGGGATCGTGATCGCCAACTTCCCATTCCCTTTTCGTGGAATGATTGTCATTGGGTCGATCTTCTTCCTGACCAATGTTTGCTTGTTCATTTTATTCTCGCTTCTGTTTGCCGCCCGTCTGGTCATGTTTCCGGAGACCATTGCCCCGCTTCTTAGGAGCCACCAGCTGCTGATGTTCGGTGCCATCCCTATGGGGCTGACCACGCTGACAAATTATACAATCATGGTGCTTCATCCTACACATTCCTGGGGGATAGAGCTGGCGTATGTGCTGTGGTGGATTCAGTTTGCATTCACCATGATCAGCATCTTTGGAGTGCCATTCTGTATGATGAGATATCATAGCCACAACATCGAGAATATGACTGGGCTGTGGCTCTTCCCACTTGTACCAGCAGTGGTTACAGGTGCCTCTGGGTGTTACTTGGCTCGCTTCTTGGA
Source organism: Basidiobolus meristosporus CBS 931.73 (assembly GCA_002104905.1). Classification (NCBI taxonomy): domain Eukaryota; kingdom Fungi; phylum Basidiobolomycota; class Basidiobolomycetes; order Basidiobolales; family Basidiobolaceae; genus Basidiobolus; species Basidiobolus meristosporus. The sequence continues at coordinate 35,007 of MCFE01000698.1, forward strand.
GCTTGAAGGCCACAGAGCGCCTATGATTTTGGGCGTCGCCGGAATCACACTTTGCTGTGGTATTTCATTGGCCCTTCCGGTGATTGGAATCTACTTCTACAGATTGATCGTCCACGACTTCGTTCCCAAGGATATCATTGTCAGTAGTTTCTTGCCGGTTGGTCCATTAGGTCAAGGTACCTACGGTATCATTCAGATGGGATGGGCATTCCAAAGGATTATCGGAGACAAGTATGCCCCGGGGTTCGGAGATAGTGCCTTTGCCTGCTGTATCGTGATTGCTTACTTCTTGTGGGGCTATGGATTGTACTACATGGTGTTCGCCTTCACTTCAGTGTTTATCAGATTGAGAGAAGGAATCCCATACAACCTGGGCTGGTGGGGACTTACTTTCCCCATAGGAGTGTTCACTGCCGGGACCATGAACATAGCCGTTGCTACCGATTCCAGGTTCTTCCGTGGATTGACCGCATTGTTCGTGTGCATCCTGGTGATCAACTGGTTCATTGCAGCCAGCAACACACTTACAAGAATCTATACCGGATCGATCTTCAAGGCGCCGTGTCTTCAGGAAAAGCACGCTAAAAGTACAGATTCTGAGATGCAGGTGCGCAACACCGATGATCATATCACCCATGTTTAGTGTAGTAATAGAGAGTACATGTAAATAACCAAAACATACCCTTAATGCAACATCTCGACTATTCAAGTTGCAAACAATCTCTCAACACCGGCATGAATTCCCAATTTCTGAGGACGTCGTGCTTATATCATGTCTGTAGTTATTTTCCCAAACTTTCATTCTCAGTAGCTACAAACCCCACTTTGCGTTGACAACTTATGGCTCTTTAGTTCAGATAATTGCCGCATCATGTAAATACAGAAAAGCCTTGATTTCAATCAATTATCTAGTAAGCGTAGACCATGCTTTCTTCTATGGCTCCGATTATGGCTGGATTTTTAATTGCGTCACAAAGCAGCATTGTGATTAGTAAATTTTACTAGTACAATGTGGCTAAGCCTTCAATAATGCGAATACTACTGGCGACCATATTATATCGAAGGGTTACCATGGGTGATGTGCAGTTGCAACGCAGTGAACTCTCTATTGCTTGACTAAGAGGCACTATAGCATTGTTTGATTGTAAGCACACTTCATCAGTTGCCTTGCTGGTTCTTACTATTGCCGTCTCATGTTTTGCATTGGCCTACTCATTCCTCACCCGAGTAGGGTTAACAATGGCCTTACCTTAGAGTTTGTTGCATGTTCTACATTTCCATATTGGAGATATGTATCTCCGTCGGGAACCAGACAAGACAAACCGAAGTGGCGAACAAGGTGGCAGAAGGCCATCCGAATATATCTTCACTTGATATCTCATTGTGGCAGTGCGGAGTGTAAGTAAAAGTATGGATCTCTCCGGAAAGGGCATCGAGGTTATCAAGATAGCCATTCTAGCACTCGTTGTCTTCCGCAGCGCCGTTCATTAGAACAGAGCACGGTGTATATGGAGGTCGTTCTTAAAGGTTCCACTCTGCATCGATCTGACCTTTTGCGCTAATTCGTTGGTGTGCCACTTGCACTCACGGTATAGTTCGAGTAAGCATCCAGTTAACAATCGATGAGAGAAAATCCCTTCAATTGGTTATATCACGTAACAAGTAGGTGTCAATCTTTGATATTCGACCTCAACCTTACTCATAAGCCCGAATCAATGATCGGCCGTATCACAGGTTGTTACCAGTAAAATGCAATAGGTAGAGCCGGGCTTAGGTGGGGGGGGGTTCAAAGGTCATTTATCGTGACATACGCATACAGCGAGATAATTTGGCGCTTGACCGAACCAACTCTCCGATTCACCTTGGGAAATGACACAGCCAGTATATAGATTGTGCTTTCGCACCGGAGGCTACGAATCCTATTCAACTTACGGTGCGTATATTCTGTGATCTTGACTTATCCATCAACATTTACGTACAGATAGCATTCATCAAACAGTAAATGACATCACAATCATGTCCGCAATATGCATGCAAAAGCTATTATCAAGACAGTATCGCATCATCCACGGGGTTGCGGAGCAAAACCAAAAAGCTATATTGTAGGTGTATTCTGATAAAAGATGGTTGCAACGATGGACTTCGTGCGGCTACGGTGTGATTACTGACAAATGAAGTTAGAGCCGTATCAAGCACTCCACTAATCTTAGTTAATGAACCCCAAAATCACGCGATGTTGCTGAACAGTGCCCATTGCATCATGCTTCTGGAGAGTGTTATGTAAAGAAGAGAGCCTTGATTAAATGGCCATTAATTACTGTTTATGCCTTAATGGATGATCGGAGTATTAGTGACCAGAGGTTTAGAGTTGCAGTTTAAAGGAAGAGATAGATCACTACATATTAATGAGCATATCTCTACTCCAGACTCACTGACATGGCAGAGAAACTTTTTGCATAAAAATATTGAAACCTCTTGGCATTTACACTGCCTCTAGCCAACTTGTGTAATAGTCTCTGCACAGGCACTGTGCCCAGTATTTTCCAACTCTTCCTGCCTGTCCTCCATATGCCAACTCATCACATCCATGACAGACCTGAAGGTAATATTCTTGATCAGATTGGAAATGACAGTACTTGCAACTTAACATGTCTTCCTATCTCCCCACCAATCTACTATATAGGAAACTCCCAAGAGGTGAAGCAAGGTCCAATATTCTCAACACACCAAGCAAGATGAAGTAGAGAACGGATACAGTAGCAACAAAGATATGTCTTCAGCTTTATGCTTGTGGTATAGCCACTCAATCTCATAATAAGCTCCTTGTATAAAATCTGTAGATGCTCCAAATTGCTGTTGGTGATCTGTTTAAGGATAAATATTGCTACAATCTCAACATATGACTCCCAATATATTCTGGATAGAGATTACTTCAGAAAGCCACTTGAATAAGTACCTCTCCAGTTCATCCAGTTGTTGCATTTGTACTGTTGCTCATGTGTAAGAATATTAAATGGAGCTTTTGGGCAGTGCTGTGGGTGGCTGATACTCTGCAATATATTAATAATTCTTTCAAATTTCTCTGGTATCTCCAAGGTCTCACTTATCTTGAGATATCTCATATACCACTTGGTCATTAGTATTGAGAGATTGTTGAAGAGCAATTGCATTATAGCCATTGGTGTGTAGATTGCCAACTCTGTAGCAATTGCATGCTGACCTCTATACATTTTTCTGTGGCAAGATGATGCTCATAGTATAGGTATTTGAAGAATATAAATAGATGTCAGTTATTCAGTATATCTCACTTGATGATTTACTCAATGTAGAAGTAATATTTGTACTTTTGCATGGTCCTGGCATATCAATCTAGTGTAATATGTCTTGGAAGATCCCAAGAACATGTGTGCAGAGCTTGGGGGTGTTTGAATAACTTTGAGAATCTCCATGTTCTGGGTACCTGAAGTATTGGTGGCAATATTTCAAGTATATCCCAATAAGGAATTTGATCAGTGCTCTCTGAGATCTGTAAATGATGAGCTAAGTGAGTAAGTCAGATGAGTATTTAGGTGGAATTGCAAATCTTTACAATACTCCCACTCAACTAAATGCTCATACTCACTATTAACATTAACCAAAGATACTCAAATTTGTCTCTAGCAAATGGTTGGTAAATATGTTGGCCATCATTTCATCTGTAGGAGAGTAAGCCAAGTTAAGTAAGCTATTCCCTATAGCTTTGCTTATGAAATGATGTCCATTATCTATAAGCTTGGTTCTAGCTTGACAAGTTGGATTTCTATTGAATAGTATATGACCGTATTATCTACAAATAAAGCAATAGGCGCTTTTTGATATAAGCCTAAGTCTTGAAAAAGCTTTGTAAAACACATTGCTTCATTTGTAGCTTCACAGGCTGCCATATACTCTGCTTCTGTGGTGGAAAGTGCAATGCTTAGTAGAGACTGGATTGTACCCAGAAGGAACCTATCTTACTTTGGTAAAGTTGTCCTGATAACAATTAGTTGCTAGTTGCATCCAATCCAACTTTCCATTACCTGACTGATCACCCATGCATTGGGGCAGCTTAGCTTCTTGATGCCTGTTGTATCCAAGAGAAAAGTGTAATAAAACTCTTGAATGAGTTAACTGAACCTAAGTGACAACTAAGTGCAGAATCTTAGAATTGTCAAGGGTGACAGAAATATTAGCAGCAAAGTTCTGGTCTAATATTGATTTTGTATATGGTTCAGTTGGGCTATAAAGACAACAAAGTTGGTTTGCTATACAGGCTAGGCTTGGTGCTCTTGGGAACGCTAGATATGCTAAGCTTGGGTGGAAACTAGAACAGAATTGTTGAATTCTTAATTTTGCTGAGGCACAATCTTAATTTTGTTGAGACACACACTAAACTAAGAGGTTCTGTAATCTTTATTTATATTTTTCTGATCTAGTTGAATTAGTAAGCGCCAAGAGACTGGACTAATTGAAATTTGTTGGTGTGTTGATAGGTGCATAAGGCAAATGAAAAATTGCATCATTAATCAGCTGATGTTGTGGCAACTACTAAGTGGTTGGATAGCTCTCAAATGACTAATCCTTTGGAAAGGTTTAGCAGATCAGCTGAGGACATAATGACCATATGAAAATTGATCAGGTGTGAGAACTAAAAATAGATTCTGAGAAGTGATAAAATAAACCATAACAGGGATTAGTTATGTTTGGGTTAGGGAAAATCAGGTAGGTACTAGATTTTCTAACAAAGTGAAATTGGATTAGTTTTAAATGTTGATGCACAACATTACTTCCTTCTGGAAGAGGAGTTTTTTAATACCTTCTGGGCTCCCCTGTGTTATATCCAAGAGAAAGTGTAATAAAACTCTTGAATGGTTTAACTGAACCAAAGGGGCAATTAAGTGCAGAATCTTAGAATTGTCAGAGAGTGGCGGAAATATTAGCAGAAAGATTCTGATCTAATATTGGTCTTGGATATAGCTGGGTTGGCTATAAAGACAATGATATTTGTTTGCTAGGCAGGCTAGGCTTGGTGTTCTTTGGAGTCCTAGATATACTAGGCTTGGATAGAAACTAGAACTGAATTGTTGGATTCTTATTTTTGCTGAGACAGAATCTTAATTTTGTTGAGACACACACTAAACCAAAAGGTTCAGTAAACTTTACTTATACTTTTCTGATCAAGTTGAATTAGTAAGCACCAAGGGACTGGATTGATTGAAATCAATTTGGGTGTTCATAGGTGCATAAGATAAATGAAAATTACATCATCAATCAACTGATGTCATGGCAACAGCACAGTGGTTGGATAGATCACAGATGATCAATCACCTGGGAAGGCTTGGCAGATGGGTTGATAACATAATGACTAATTGAAAATAGATCAGGTGTGATAGCTAAAAATGGATTCTGAGGTGGGATAAAATAAACTGTAACTGGGATTTGTTATGTTTGGGTTAGGGAAAATCAGTTAGGGTACTAGATTTTCAAATGGAGTAAAATTGGCTAAGTTTTCAATGTTGATGCACAACATCACTTCCTTCCGGAAGAGGAGTTTTTTGATACCTTCTGGGTTCCTCTGTGGCTCCAATACTGATCAGTGATAGCAACATCATTAAAGTTGGTGTAAGGATCCCAGGTGTTGTGATTGGCATCATAGCTTTTCCACTTGACTAAATAAAGGCAATTTGGTTCTTCTCCATCATGGTCCACAATAGCTTCAACTTCATAGGATTCCAAAGTTACTGGCTCTTGAGAAATAAGTTTGAGTGAAGAAGGTGGAAAGTTTTTGGGTAGCAGTGCTCCAGTGTCATCCTGAAGTACATAAAATCCTCCAGTAGTGCATCTGACAGCCTTGAATGGTCCTTCATACTTGGGGTCAAGCTTAGATTGCCGGATTGGATCTAGTGTCATGACATATGACCCATATGGGAAGCTGCTGTTCCTGTGTCTTGAGGCGTACGTTGAAGTCATCTTTTGCTGAGAGGCCTTACTTCTGGCACTGATAGCAGGGTAGACATTGTTGGTAAGGTACTCAAGCCGGTTCTTTAGCTTATCTGTATTCAAACTTGCTAACTCTGTATTCTGGTAGTCTCCAAAGTGGTTGTATTTTCTTCCAAACATCAAGGAAAATGGTGTTGATCCATGTAGAGCGGCAATTTTGGTGTTGGTAGCATACTGTAGAGTTGGAATGTACTTGTCCCAATTCTTCTTGATACCTTTGATAGATTTCCTGATGATGTTCACTGAGGTCTGAACATGTCTTTCAGCCAGTCCATTAGTTTTGGGATGATATGGAGTGATCAGAGGGTGATCAATGGCGCTATTCTGGCAAAGGGCTTTGATCACGTGATTCACAAATTCTGTTCCATTATCTGATTGAATGACGTTAGGGAATCCAAAAAGGCAGAAGAGCTTGAATAGTTCTTGTGCAATAGTGGCAGCATACTTGTCTGGGATAGGGTTAGGGGGGAGGAAAGTCACCAAGTGGTGAAATCTTTATTTACCTATGACAAGTATCTAAAGAAGCCAAGTTAATCTGAAGTAATTCCTAGAAAGCTAGGTCTGAGAGATATCTTCCTGGTAAGCCAGGTCTGAGAGTTGAGAAGCTGAGTGGTACTATATTTCCTAGTTAGCTAGGTCTGAGAGAGGTTTCCTGGAAAGCCAGGCCTGAGAAGTGAGAATCTGAATATATCTGAGCTAAGTTATACTGGTTTGCGGTAGCTGGATTGTGGCCGGAAAGGCCAGTAGACTGGGGGAACTGAGATGAATTTCTGGGCAATCACTGGCCAAACTTACTAGGCAAATCTGGCCATTAGCATTTCAAGGATTTCAGCCAATCAGAGCCTTTACTTTGCCCGATGGTTGATCAAGCCATCTCCCAATGAGCACACATCAATTTATTAATCAAATTTTTGCTGGATCCAGGATTTGAACCCACAACCATGGGTATGGAAGGGTTAGGGATAACCACAAGGCTAAGTGTTCTTGGTTCATTAGGGTTAGGGGGGAGACAGTCACCAACAGGTGAAATCTTTATTTCAGTTGAAACAAAGAAGCCAGCGCTACTGTTGTAGCTTTGATACAAGAGTGTGTAGCTGAGGGGAATTTGTAGGTAAGTTAATAAGAAGTGATGATAGTTCTTCAGTGCTCAAGACACTGTTCAGTGGGAAGGGGGGTAGCAAGAGAGGTAAGAATGACTTGTGAACAACATTAATGAGGGGAATGTGATAAGGATTGATATTCATCATAAAGGGAGTGTGCTGCTGCAGATATTGCTGCCAAAGGTCTGTCAAGTACTTCAGGTAGGCCAGCTTGGGTTTTTCTGACTGCAGAATATAGTGAGCAAACTTCTTGACTTCAGGATCTCCAAGTATAGTTCTCCAGCAGGAGCCAGGTGTTGTGTGGTGTGTTCTCTTCCAGGCCTTAATCAGTGGGTTGTTGCAGTTGTGAAGTCTGAGGTATAATCTGGTTCTAAGGTAGAGAAGTCTGATCTTATAGGGCATAAACCCAAAAGCACCAAGAATAGCATGTCTGTAGGGGCATTCAGGCAAATGAGGCACCAAGGAGGAAATGCACCATACTGCAAACTTGTCAAGCTTAGTGCAGTCTCTAGAAGTAAGAGAGAGAAGTGGTAAGCCAAATTCCAGGACAGGGAAGACAAACTGCTTGAGTAGAAGGAGGCAGCTGGGAGCTGAAGTTGTAGGAGGAGTAACAGCCAGTAGCTTGTGGAGTGCCTGTCTTGCCAGGACAATTCTCTTCTTCAGGTGTGCTCCAGAGTCTAGTCCAGTAGGAAGGAAAGGAAAGCCAAGATATGTAGCAGAAACCTGAGCAGGTAGAGTGGAGTTCTCCAAGTTGATGGGAGAGCCCAAAGGTACTGTCTTTGCAATGGAAAGCTGGAGATTATTCTTCTGCAGATACTGGTGGATGGTCTGGGAGTCTTGTTGCACATTGGAGGAGGATATTCTGATGTCATCAGCAAAGAGAGTAACCAGGCAGTCAGCTGAGAGTCTTGGGAAATCATTCAGGAAGATGGCAAACAGTATAGGACCAAGCACAGAGCCTTGAACCACTCCATTAGGAACTGAGAACACAGCTGATTGCTCACTTGGGTGCAGAATTCTTGCTTGTGGATCCAGAAACAGAGACCTGACAAGGAGGGTGAGAGAGGTACTGGAGAAGCATTGCAACTTGGACCAAAGCAGATTTCTGTCAACTGAATCAAAGGCCTTAGTAATATCAAACAGAACAGAGGGATACTTGCACTGGAGAGAGTGATCTTGGCTAAGTATGACTGCATATTCCAAGGAGAGGCCAGGAACAAAGCCAAACTGTGCAGGATGAAACTTGAGAGAGTCAGAGTAGAGCTCCTGAGCAAGCAGAAGCTCAAACACCTTTCTGCAGGTGGGCAGCAGAGATATTGGCCTGTAGGAGCTAGGATCCAGGTGCTTTCCTTTACCCTTGTACAGTGGCAGAACATTTGCAAAGGACCATTCCTCAGGAGTAGAAAGCTGGGCTGAGCATTGCTGAAACAGTGGAAGCAGAAGTGCAGACATGGCCTTGGTACTAGTCTTCAGAAGCTCATAGGAGATTGTGTCCACACCTGGAGCAGTAGAGTTGGGAAGCCTCTTGAGCACATTATGGATTCTCCTTTGATCAAGTGCAAGTGGGATGGGCAGAGTCTGGAAGTCAGGATGAAAGCCAGGAGTTGAGTACTGCTTTGTAGAGAAGAAGATGTTAGCCAGCTGTTCTGTTGAAGGTAACTTCCTGGAAGAGGGCCTCATTGCCCTGTAGAGTCTTGATACTGTTCTTGTTATAGAGTTGGAAGATTGCAGAGGCAAGGAACTCATAATATGATCCCAGAGCTGAGTATGCAGAGTGTGGTGAATTGCCTTGGAGTGGTGTATTGCTGTCAGGAGGAGTTTCTCTGTTTTTGGGTTAGGGAAGCTCAGGTAGCTTTGTTGCAGGGCTGAAACAATGGATTCCCATTTTCTTAGGGTTAGGGTTAGGGTTAGGGTTAGGGTTAGGTTAGGGTTAGGGTTAGGGTTAGGGTTAGGGTTAGGGTTAGGGTTAGGGTTAGGGTTAGGGTTAGGGTTAGGTTAGGGTTAGGGTTAGGGTTAGGGTTAGGGTTAGGTTAGGGTTAGGGTTAGGTTAGGGTTAGGGTTAGGGTTAGGGTTAGGGTTAGGGTTAGGGTTAGGGTTAGGGTT
>MCFE01000699.1:0-44107 GCA_002104905.1 Basidiobolus meristosporus CBS 931.73
ACTCATTGATTTAGTAACTGGCGCTATTTCTTATCCCATTGGATCTTGGGGCATTTGATACTGGAAGGATCACTTCTGGGATATTCCTGGGCACTGATTCTGGCTGAACCACATTGGTAGAGTCCTCTGGAGTGAAAAAATTATCATTGTTTTGCTCTGATTCAATCCTGACAATTGGTGGAGTTGATATCAAATTTTTGTCATCATCTGATGTCTTTTTGTGTGAGACTTTTGAATTTTCATTAAGCAACACATCCCTGGGCTTGATTAGCTTCTTTGCTTTGGTATTGTAGAGTCTGTATGCTTAACTCTCATTGCAGTAGCACAAAATATGCATTTTACACTGTTTGGCTCAAATTTTGACTGATTTCCGGCCAGTTTTTTGGCATATGCTGTACACCTAAATATTCTTAGATGTACTGCACTTGGTCTGTATCCGTACCATGCTTTGAATGGAGTAGAATCACAAAGCATTCTGTTATAACTTCTATTTTTAAGGTATACTGTAGTGGTGACTGATTCTGCCCAAAAATCATAGGATAATTTTTGATCATGGATCATAGATCTTGCCATATCAATTATTGATCTGTTAGCACATTCTGCTACTCCATTTTGCTGTGGGGAGTATGGGACAGTAGTCCCTTGCTTTATCCCATGAATTTTGCAGAAGTGGATGAAGAGTTTTGAGGCATATTCTCCACCATTGTCAGAGTGTATTTTCTTGATTTTTTCACCAGTTTCTCTCTCCACCATGGCTTTAAACTCCCTGAACTTAGACAGAGCTTCTTCTTTTCTCTCCATGAAGTAGACCCATGTGTATCTTGTATAATCATCAATAAAAGTGGTTAAATGCTTCATCCTGCCTGAGGATAAATTTTGCATAGGTTCACATAGATCTGAGTATATTAGATCTAATTTTTTCTTAGTTTTGATTAGCCCATAGCTCTTGAGCAGTTGTCTGACTTGCTTACCATATATGCAGGCTTCACAGTGCTTCAAATTATCTGGGGGATCAATTTTACCCCAGAAATTAGCTGATCTTTGATCATTTTACACAAATAATCAAAATTGATGTGCCCAAATCTCCTGTGCCAAAGCATTGGTGTTTCTTCACTTAAGTTACTTATATTGGCTTCAAGATATAATGGAATATAAGGCAACTTGTATAGATTCTGATCTCTGATGCCCAAAGCAATATGGGCACCATTTTGATCAGTGATCCTGCATCCAGAATTGTCAAAACTGAAACTGAGTCCTTCTGCTGTGGCCTTGCTTACAGAGAGTAGGTTCTTGGCTATTTCTGGTACATAGAGTACTTCTTTAAAGGTCAGTGTATGGCTTCCTTCACTGCTTCTAAGGTTTACTTGGATAGTTCCTTCTCCCACTGCATCAAGTGTTCTATTGTCACCATGAAAACATTCTTGATTGGAATTTTTTGATATTGGGTAAAAAGTTCTTTTTGGTGTGTAAGGTGTTAAGATGCTCCAGTGTCAATATATCACATCTGAGAATCCTAGTTTCTGGTCATATTTACTGCAGATATGAATAGTCTATCTTCAGTTGTTGCAGCATTTCCATATTCAGGCTTCTTTTGCTGATTATCTTTCTTTTTGAGACACCAGTCTGATGTGCGTCCTTTCCTTTTGCAGTATTTACAAAACAGGTTGCTGTTGACTTTGTAGGGTCTTGGGTACCTTCTTTGTTGGCTATCATTGCTTAATAAAGCATTTTCCTCTTCCTTCTTATTTGTGCTTGATTCTCTTAATTCTTCATCCAGGAGCCATCCATATACGTAATTTAAGGTCAAATCTTCAGTTCTGGACTCTAGGGCTGATACAAGGCCCTGAAATCTGTCTTTCAGGTTATTCAGGATGGTAACTATCACATCCTCATCAGTAGTTGGTACGCCCACAGATTCCATCTCAGCTACCAGCAGGGTAATTCTGTTAATTAGATTTTTCTTTTCTTCTCCTGGGAGCATCTTAGTAGTAAAGGGTTTGTCTCAGATACACTTTGTAGCAGCTGAACATGACTGTTAGGTGTCTTCTAATGCCTTCCAGGCATTCTTTGCTGTTTTTGCTCTTGAGCATTGAATTAGCAATTTGTCTTTAACATTAAGGCAAATGCAGTTGAAGGCACTTTGTTCTTTCCTCTGGTACTTTAAGACTTCCTCTCCCACGTTTTTAGGAGGGCATTCTTCTCCCATGACAATATCCCAAAGGCCTCTTTCTTGTAGCAGCATCTTCATCTTCACCTTCCACACTTGGTAGTTAGATCCATCCAACTTTTTGGCAGAGGGAAAAATTCCAGTGATAGCAGTAGTAGACATTGCAGAGAGTGACAGCTCAGGGCTCATAACCTGTTGTAAGAGTCTTGGAGATATTGGAAGTGATTGGGAGAACAAGTAGATTGTGTGGGTTTCACTTAATGATTTTTTGAATGTAAAAGTAGTATTTATACTTTTACCTGGTCTTGGCATTACAAACACATAGAATAGGTTAAGGAAGGTCCCAAGAACATGTGTGCAAAGTTTGGGGCTGTTTGGACAACTTTGAGAATTTTCATGTTCTAGGTACCTGGTATTTTGGTGAAAATATTCCAAGTAAATCCCAACAAGGGATTTGCTCAGTGTTCTCTTGGATTTGAAGGTAATGATCTAAGTGACTAAGTTGGGTGAGTATTTAGGTGAAATTACAAATTTTTACAACACTCCCACTCAACTAAATGTTCATACTGACTAGTCCTAATTTTGACTTATATTATTCATACATGTCACTGGCTAATGGCTTGGTGAATATGTCAGCAAGCATTTCATCAGTAGGACAGTAAGTCAAGATAACTAGGTTATCCCCTATAGCTTCACATATGAAATGATTTCCAATATCTAAGTGCTTAGTTCTAGCATGAAAAGCTGGATTTCTACCTAATTGTGTACATCCTCAATTATCATGAAATAAAGTAATAGGCACCTTTTGACATAAGCCTCAATCTTTAAAAAGCTTCCTTAACCACATTGCTTCTTTGGTAGCTTCACAGGCTCCCATATGCTCTGCCCCTGTGGTAGAAAGTGCTATAGTTGGTTGCTTTCTTGAATCCCATGAAATTGCTCCTTTACAGTAAAGAAAGGTGTATCCTGTGGTGGATCTTCTGTCTGCTAAGTTTTGTCCCCAACCAGCATCAGAGTATCCCACAATATCTTGTTCTGAATCCATATTGGTGTACCTTCAGCAGATATCAGCAGTTCCTTTTAGGTATCTTAAAACTCACTTAACTGCTGTAATATGATCAGACTAATAGATCTGATTATGCTGGCTGACAACTGCCACTGGATATGAGATATCTGGACATATTCCAAGCATGCTATGCCTCAGACAGCTGACCATAGACTGATAAGGAAAGTCAGGGCTTTCAGATGGCACCAAGCTCTCTTGATTTAGCTGAGATTTGATCAAGCTAAGGTTTGTCCCCATTGGGGTAGCTGCCAGCTAACAGTCTTCCATTTAATACCTCTTAAGTATATCTTAAATATACTTGAACTGGCTTGGGGCAATAGTCTGAGTACTTCTGTCTATAAAGAACCTTATCCCTAAGTAGTAACTAGTTCTCTGAGATCAGATATTGTAAACTCTTTAGATAGGCTGGATTTAGTCTCTTCCAATGTTTCTAGGTTATTGGCGGCTTTAGTAAGATCATCTGCATATAGATCTAATAGCACTGGATTTGTTCTATCTGGCCTGTAGTATATACTATAGTCAGCATTGCTCCTTTTGAGACTCAAAAATTCCAAATAAGAATCTATCTGGCAATTCCAGGTTTTTGATATTGTATCGGTCCATATAGAGATTTTTTAAGCTTGCAGTCCAAATGGGGATTATTTTGGTCAGAAAACCCATCAGGCTGGCTCATGCGCACATCCTGATCAAGTTTTCCACTCAAAAATGCAGCTTTTACAAGAGAACAAGTAGATTATGTGGTTTTCACTTGATGATTTATTGAATGTAAAAGTAGTATTTATACTTTTACCTGGTCTTGGCATTACAAACATGTAGAATAGGTTAAGGAAGGTCCCAAGAACATGTGTGCAAAGTGTGGGGCTGTTTGGACAACTTTGAGAATTTTCATGTTCTGGGTAAATATTCTAAGTAAATCCCGACAAGGAATTTGGTCAGTATTCTCTAGGATTTGAAGGTGATGATCTAAGTGACTAAGTTAGGTGAATATTTAGGTGGAATTACAAACTTTAGAACATTCTGTACAATGCTACCATACCTGTTTATCAAGTGGCATTTCCTTTTTCTACCTCCCCTGATACAATTTATATATTCCACTGTAGAATCACCCCTCTTTATCTGCTTACCTACTACTACCTTGGGTATTCCACATATAGTTTGAATCAAAAAATACTATGGCCTCCTGCTTACTAACCTCTACAAACGTGCACACCTGGCACAACTGATATACTTCTATCACCTCAACTTTACAGCTTTTTAGTGTGAAACTTACAAAGTTGCCATATACGTGGTACTACTGGTAACATATACATCTTGCAAACATATGCTTGGTTGTCACCACTTCTGCCATGAATACCTCCTGAATATCCACAAAGAACTTCTTGGTATTTAGCCAATATATTCCTTCTCCCCGTGGGACTCTAGTGCCCCTTATAGGTGTGCTCTGGCTCTTGTTTGTATGAATTCCATATTGAATGATGTAGAAGTTGGCTTGTGACCATGAGAAATCTGGCATACCTTGGTAGAGTTTTGCTGATAGAAATTAGTTGCTTGTTGCACCCAATCCAACTTTGCTTTACTTAACTGATTACCCACACATTTGGGCTGCTTAGCTTCTTAATGCCTTAGGCATAGGTGTCTCCTTGTGTACATCTGTCCTCAGTATTTTCCAGTTATTCCTGGCTGTCCTCCATGTGCCAACTCATCTCATCCATGACAGACTTGAAGGTAATATTCTTGATGAGATTGCAATATGGTAGCACCTGCAACTTGACTTGTCTTCCTATCTCCCCACACATCTGCTCCATAGGAAACTCCCAAAAGGTGAAGCAAGGCCCAATATTCTCCACACACTGTGCAAGATGGAGTAGAGAATGGACACAGTAGTGGCAGAGATCTACATGTTCAGTTTTATGTGTGTAGTATGGCTTCTCTAATCCTGTCACAAAGTCCTTGCACTAGAGCTGTAGATACATTGGCTGGCATTGGTGATCTACTTCAGGATAAATATTCCTACAATGTCCACATATGACTCCCAGTGCTTCCAATGTACTCTTGGTAGAAATGGCTTCAGAATGCCACTTAAATAAATACATATGCAGTTCATCCAGTGTTTGCATTTGTATTGCTGCATATGCATATGAATATTGATTGGAGCCTGTGAGAAGTACTTAGGGTAGCAGATACTCTGTAATATCTTGCCAATTCTTCCAAATTTCTCCAGTATCTTGAAGGGCTTATTTAGCTTGAAATGCCCCATATACAACTGGGACTTAAAGGTAATTATCTAAGTGACTAAGTTAGGTGCTTATCTTGGTGCAATTACAAGCTTTTACAAAATAGTGACACAGTCCAACAGTATTTCAATAGACCTCAGGAGTAGTGTTAGGAGCCACACTCTTATCTTCAAAGAACTACTGTATGTACCAGAAAGAGCTCCTTGTGAGAATTAATTTGGCTCCACTGTGGTGGTGTATAAGTCCAAGGGAGATATATGTCCAACACTTCTCAAGTGTTATGTGTGTGGGGAGTTCACTGGTTGCAAACACCTCTGGCAGAAGCTTGCTAGGAATACTTGGGCTCTGTCTCCAATCTAATGTGATTGGGAAGAAAGCCACAAGCGTGTCAAGGGAAAACTATTGAGCTACAATCCCCAACTTAGTTGGTATCTTAATAGAAGTATGTGCTGGGTTCAGCATCCTTTGAGATGACAATGTACTAAAGATTCCAAAGTCAAACAACTGTAAACTCCACCAGCAGGGACTTGATAAGAGTGCTGCTGTGATCAATAGTTGCAAAGACAGAAAAGTATCTTTGCCTGTACAAGAACAAACCTGGGAAAGAATCAAATTTAATAAAAGATACCTACTCTGAGTATTCCTCACAAGTTGTGCCTCCAAGGTCAGTTGGCTGTGAGCACCATTTCCTAGGAATGTCCTGTGGTCTGGGATTAGAAGTTCAGGTAGCAGCAGGTAGCAGTGATCACCCTAATCAACAAGTCAGTATATTGATAAAAGGGATGATTATTTGTTGTTGAGGGATTGCCTCCCTTATATACTAGACTTGTTCCATTGTACCATGCCAGGGCATGTGGTACAATCCACAGTCTCTAAGAACAATTGGGCCCAATATTATAGCTACCAGTAGGCAGGATTGCTCTAGGACAATTTTGCACCAGGTGGGACAATCTTGCACACTATGGCACAATCTGACACAATGAGGTTCTCATGGATGAATGCACCAACTTCTAATGTTTACATCATGTGCACAATTGGATACCGCTATTATGGTAGGTAAAGTCTGGTATTAGGATATGATTCTTTAATGTAAAAGGAAACAAATGCTTATCATAATGTAAACTAGACTGATGCTTACCATCTTTGTTACCTTCACTCCAATTGGATGGTATCTCAGCAGCTAATTGGACCAATAGTATCCTGAAGCTATGAGCCCTTGATTGGCTCTTTGACCAATACACAAGCTACCTGATTTGCCATCATATATCCCGTTTTGCCCATTGAACAAGCAAATCCCTGATCCTAGTGATTGGACAAGGTGTCATAGCTAGCATGCAACCAATCAAATAGATGCAAAACAGATCAGATGGCTGTGTTGTATCCAAGAGAAAAGTGTAATAAAACTCTTGAATGAGTTAGCTGAACCTAGGTGATAACTAAGTGCAGAATCTTAGAATTTTCAAGGGTAACAGAAATATTAGCAGAAAAGTTCTGGTCCAATATTGGTTTTGTATATAGTTGAGTTGGGCTATAAAGGCAACAGAGTTGGTTTGCTATACAGGCTAGGCTTGGTGTTCTTGGGAATACTAGATGTGCTAGGCTTGGGTGGAAACTAGAACAGAATTGTGGAATTCTTAATTTTGCTGAGGCACAATTTTAATTTCATTGAGACACACACTAAACCAAAAGGTTCAGTAAACTTTATTTATACTTTTCTGATTGAGTTGCATTGGTAAGCACCAAGAGACTGGACTAATTGAAATCTGTTGGGGTGTTGATAGATGCATAGGATAAATGAAAAATTGCATCATTAATTAGCTGATGTCTTGGCAACTGCTAGGTGGTTGGATAAATCTCAGATGACTAATCACTTAGAAAGGCTTAGCAGATCAGTTGAGGACATAATGACCACATGAAAATTGATCAGGTGTGACCTCTAAAAATTGATCTGAGAAGTGATAAAATAAACCATAACAGGGATTGGCTATGTTTGGGTTAGGGAAAATCAGTTAGGGTACTAGATTATCTAATGGAGTGAAATTGACCAAGTTCTAAATGTTGATGCACAACATCACTTCCTCCCAGGAGAGGAGTTTTCTGATGCCTTCTGGTTTCCTCTGCAGCTCCAATACTGATCAATGATGGCAACATCACCAAAGTTGGTGTAAGGCTCCCAGGTGTTATGTTTGGCATCATAACCTTTCCACTTGACTAAATAAAGGCAATTTGGTTCTTCTCCATCACAGTCAACAGTAGTTTCAGCTTTGTAGGATTCAGAAGTAACTGGGTCTTGAGATAGAACAAGCCCCAAACTAATCATAATACAACACAACAGAAGGTGTCTAGACCAATGACTACCTGAGGTCCATCTGGAATGTCAATGACTTCCATCTGATGGATTATAGTTATTGAACCACAGTGTATGCTTATTGGGTTGGTGATACCAATTCTTGGGGCTGAGAGGTCCTTAGCAGCAAGTATGATTTTTCCGGGTTGCTTTTCTATTGCCAATTTATGTTCTTTGACCACATTAGGTGATACAATAGAATTGTATGATCCAGTATCCAGTAGTCCTATGTATGATTGGGCATTGAGTTTGAGTGGCACCTCTATAGCTTTTAGCTGCGCAATTGGTTGCTTCTTTTCTTGAACAGTTGCAATTTTAGCCGGGATTTTCAAAGCAGTTGTGATAATCTTGAACTGTAAGTTCTTCATATGCTTCCTCATACCCTGTCATATCATTGGTTGAATGATCTGTTGTGTTGTATTATGATTAGTGTGAGGCTTGTTCTACAATGTAGAGGCTAATCATCAATATACAACAACTTCCAGTATGCTAATACTGAAATAGTTTATTGGGAGTTTGATATACCAATAGAAGATATAACTTTCACTAATTTCCTCAATCTTAGGCTCAAAATATACTGTAGGCAGTGTTTATCACTTCTACAGCAGTGTTCTGACCTTCTGTTGACTAATGGGCTTATTTACTTTTATAGTAACTTTTCCTGATTTGGAAGTCACTTTCCTTTCTGAGAAAAATATTTCCTAATAAGGAAATTCTGAACTCCCCTTTAACCTAAAGGGGTGTATTGTAGAAGTCTCTAAAGGGGTCTTTAGACTAAAGGGGTGTCTTTAGAGTAAAGGGGTTTCTTAAAGGGGTCTCTAAAGGGGTCTTTAGACTAAAGGGGTGTCTAAAGCGGTGTCTTTAGAGTAAAGGGGTTTCTTAGAGGGGACTTTTCCGACAGAAAAGTGGTAGTTTCTTGTAGAACTTAGATTGAATTCTGGGTAGCTTTGCAGTCTCTTTACTGATGTAGTACTGATCAAAGTCAGAATACTCAACAGTGCAAGTGATGCAGGGGAAGTCTTATAACCTTTAAACTTGTAACTGTAGTGTGGAGATTCTGGAAAGAGAGGCTCTCCCTTTATTTTTCAGCTGGGGAAGTCATATATATGAAAATTTTGAAGGATCAAAGTTTTTGGGCAATTGCGCAAGCAATACACGTGATACAAAGCTAAAATTCTGCAGTGGCGCAGATCGGACATAGGCGCAGCACCTGTAAAAATTTCACGTGACTTGATTGGCTGGTTCAAAAGTTACATGCAATCAAAGTCACCATAGTAATCCTAGCGATAAGGCATAGTAGATATAATAATTGGACTCTTTTGGTCATAACTCCTTAAGTACTGCTTCAAATGAGCTGTAATTTGAAGCATGTGTTGGCTACTATGTGTTCTGTATGATATAGTATTCTTGGGTGGATTGGTAGTCGGGGTCTGGAGCATTTGTTCTTCAAAGTTGGAAATTCTTGATCTTTCTCTTGTGTGTTACGATAGCAAAATACAAAATAAAGAAATGAGTGCAATATTGGTTTAGAGATATTGTAGTAATGGAATACTTTCCATTACCACAGATCATCTAGAATCGGAGTATTTTTTGCCAATGGTGTAGAGTTCTTCTCAGGACAGGCAGGTAATCTATGTCCCATCTTTCCACATTCAAAGCATTTGTCATCAGCATATGGATTATCAGTTTTGGTGTTTTGCTGCTTCTCTGACATGTTTCCAGACTTGTTTAACTGCTTAGTGATGCCTTTGCACTCACTGGTAGAATGATAGCATCTTCCATGAAGCTCACAATGCTTGCTAGCGGTTGACTTTTTCTTAGTCATATGACTGCTCTCTTTTCCAGTTGTTGCTGCATCTTGAATGGAGTTGCCCAAAGCCTGGCTAACAGCTGCAGTCATGGTGATTGCAAGTGTGCATATCTCTGAGATTTTGTCATAGGTGTGTGCAGGGTTGCATGCTTTGACAATAGCAATATTTCTCTGTAGCTGGTGTGAATAGTTTGAAAGACAGTGAGAAGTAAGCAATGGATTTTCATCACTAACTCCAGCTAGTCTCATTTGTCTCTGGAATCTATCACAGAAGTGTTGCACAGATTCACCTTTTTGCATTTTAGTTTTCCATAAGTTGCAGTTTAGATGAGCTTTCTTGAGGGGATCTTCAAAATGGCCACAAATGAGGTTCTGCGCAACTTTCCATGTACTATTGGAAGGAATGTTCACCTCAACCCAGTCAGCATCTTGCATGGTGAGACAGAGAGGCAGAAGTCTAGCCCAATTGGTGTCAGGGTCTAGCTGGTGAGCAGCTAAGACATGACTAAACTTGTAAAGAAACTCAGTAGGATTCTTTATGGCATTGGCTCCTTCAGCATAAAGAGGCAAGGATCTTGGGACAACCACCAGGGTAGGTCTAGAGGGAGATGTAGATCTGGAGGATCCAAAGGCATGACTTCTTGGTGGCTTATGCAGAGCAAGGCTTGGTAGATTTTCAATGCTGTCAATTACAATGGCAAAATTCTCCAGGGCTTCTTTGATAATTCCAATTTCATCTTGGTAACAAGAAATAACTTCAAGAAGTTCATCTCTACAATGATTGTCAGATCTTGTCTTGGCAAGCTTTGAGAGCTCAAGCATCAAAGTGTTTCTTTCATGCATGACGTTTTCAAGCTGTTCAGTTAGTTCTTCCTGATCTCTGCGGGCTTCTTCCAACATGGAAAGATTTGGATTGCTTGCTGCTGAGGACATATTGTAATGCGGTTGAATGTAATGGAATTTGACAAAAAAAATGTTGTATCCAAGAGAAAAGTGTAATAAAACTCTTGAATGAGTTAACTGAACCTAAGTGATTACTAAGTGCAGAATCTTAGAATTGTCAAGAGTGACAGAAATATTAGCAGAAAGGTTCTGGTCTAATATTGGTTTTGTATAAAGTTGAGTCGGGCTATAAAGGCAACAGAGTTAGTTTGCTATACAAGCTAGGCTTGGTGTTCTTGGGAATACTAGATATGCTAGGCTTGGGTGGAAACTAGAACAGAATTGTGGAATTCTTAATTTTGCTGAGGCACAATTTTAATTTCATTGAGACACACACTAAACCAAAAGGTTCAGTAAACTTTATTTATACTCTTCTGATTGAGTTGCATTAGTAAGCACCAAGAGACTGGACTAATTGAAATCTGTTGGGGTGTTGATAGATGCATAG
This sequence comes from Basidiobolus meristosporus CBS 931.73, assembly GCA_002104905.1. Classification (NCBI taxonomy): domain Eukaryota; kingdom Fungi; phylum Basidiobolomycota; class Basidiobolomycetes; order Basidiobolales; family Basidiobolaceae; genus Basidiobolus; species Basidiobolus meristosporus. The sequence goes on from MCFE01000699.1 coordinate 11,015, forward strand.
GATAAATGAAAAATTGCATCATTAATTAGCTGATGTCTTGGCAACTGCTAGGTGGTTGGATAAATCTCAGATGACTAATCCCTTGCAAAGGCTTAGCAGATCAGTTGAGGATGTAATGACCACATGAAAATTGATCAGGTGTGACCTCTAAAAATAGAACTGAGAAGTGATAAAATAAACCATAACAGAGATTGGCTATGTTTGGGTTAGGGAAAATCAGTTAGGGTACTAGATTTTCTAACAGAGTGATATTGGCCAAGTTTTAAATGCTGATGCACAACAGGCTGCCCCGGTGTAACAGATGATGTATATATATGCATGGTATTTATTTATAGGGGTTCTGTCTCAAATGTGAGACAACCTTGATATTGCTTATATCAAAAATTTAGTGATCACTGATTGGCAATGACTCAATTTGGATTGCAAAAAAAATATGTTGTTTGGATCATGACAAATAATAGCAATTCAATGCAATTGCACCTGAAAGCCACTTAGCTCTACTAATATATCATGTAATACATTAGTCATTTGAGGCAAATACTCATTCAAAGTCTCTTTGGTTCCCAAAGTTAAGGCATGAATGGATATGTCCAGCCCATGCTGTGAAAGTTGTGCGCAAAACTGTCCCACATGGCTTCCTCATCAAGTCCCTTCACTCTCAGCTCATTCTTGATTTCAGTACTTGTTTTGTTATATATCTTCTTACCTACATCTGCTGGCATCTTGATGTAGAACTCATGCCACAGCTTTCTACTCAGGTTCCTCCATCTCTGTTGACTCTCTGAGGTATCTAGTTCTGCAAGATTAATGGGTAGTGCCCAAATATCTGTATGAAGGCTCATCATAGACACTTGAGCCATACTAAAATCATTTGGCAAGTACTCAAACAAACTCATCATTGACTTCTCTGGTCTGGACTGTGCTTGTCAACTGAGGGATGGATTTTGTCTGGGTTGCACTAAAGATGATTTGAGACTTGATATAGGGACCATAGTGATGGATTTGGATACTTATACAGCAGTGTATTGGCATCAATCTGGTCTTATATGAAGTATATATGAAAACCAATGCAATTGTTGAGTTTTCTATTTATTATGCATGATGTATGGTGGATTGCATTGATACAGATCCAATCCCATAAATTGGAGATTTCCTATCTGATTATGGACTTGTGAGTAAAGCATCAATAAGAATATTAAGTCATTATTTGAGGATGATTTTTGCAACATAATGATGGGATGCATGACAATTGATGGAGATTTATTCATAATGCTTAGAAAATCAGATAATTAAAGCTGGTTGTGCTAAATCAAATCAATTTGCCTTAGCCCAATCACCAACCAGTTTAATATCACTTACTCATCTGAATGATCTTTTCTCATCAATCCCATCACTACCACTGGATTTCCTTTTGACACACTAGAGGAGATTTATACCAAGTACTGTGGACCATCTAGCCCAATCTACTCATGGGGATCTCTTGTTAAGCTTCTGTGCTATTACAAGAACTATTGCCACACAAGGTTTCATCACACCATCCATGACAACAAAAGTCCTAGAAGCTTTCATTCCCAGCTGACAGCAATGGAGAACCACCTTGCAGAGGGTATGAATGAATTAGAGCAAGCTTGGAGTACTAGGTTCAGAAGCTCTAATAGACTTCCATATCCCAGCATGTTCAGCAAAAAGTTCCATATAAGGAGTATTTTGGATACCTTCTTAGTCAGGATTAACAGACCTTCTAGAGGGCAGAGGCACTTTTATTCTGGCAAGTACAAGGCACACTGTTTGAACTTTCAAGCACTGTCTGACATTGAGGGTAACATTATCTGGTTTAGTGAGCCATTTGATGGAAGCAGGCATGACAAAGCACTCTGGGTAGAGAATCATCCAGAATTCAGTAGACAGGAGAAATGCGTGGCAGACTTAGCTTATACAGGAGAGGATTGTCAGAGATTAGGATTATATTACAGCAAATAGGAAGTCAAGGAATGGTGTGCTTAGCAGGAAGCAGAAACTCTACAATGAGATAATTAATCATTGCAGAGTGAGGGCAGAGCAAATATTTGGATATCTGAAGAGATTCAGCATATTGGCTGGTAAGTATGGAGGAAAGTCTTATATAGGAGAAAACAGCAGAATAGGTAAAATAGTAAAGATACTTATCAATGCACAGTATATTCATACAAGAAGACATCCACTGAGAGGAATGTGTCTGGAGCATTATGAAGAGTAAATAATGCAAGGAAAGCGCTATTCCATGCAACATAAGTAAGATAAAATAAGATTACCAGTAACTATATCTTACCACTGGCATTATGGTAGAAATTATAGTGCCAGATAGTGCCAAAAAGTGCCAAATTGATCTGGCACTATAAACAGGCTGGCACTATGGGGCACTATCCAACGGAACAAGTTCACCTGTGTAACATTGAGATACCATATATGGAATGAAAGTGGTAGGGATGGTGACACAGCTTTGTCATATTCACAGGTACTGGCATGGGTACCTGCCTAATATGAAACACTTACATCATGTAATTGTATACAAAGTGAGGGATAACTTATGTAATAAGGTAAGCAGGTGTGATAGTCAGCCAGCTTATGGGATAGTATGGATCAAGTAAGACAAATGGGATAATACTAAAATATGGGTGGTAGAAAAGTAGGGAAGTAGAAAATATGGGAATGAGCACAAATGTCAGTGGGTGTTGCGGTGACCACACTATGCTGCAGATGGATCCAATTCAGATCAGCCATCAGGATCCTGTTTAGAGACTGTTGTAACACCAGCTGCTTGGAATTAGTGACCCTCAGAACAATTTGATGACCAGATCACAATGGCATTTGGCTAAATTTACCGCTAAATAGAGTTAAAAAACTGATGGGGCTCAATTGGTACTGTAGCAATAAATGCTGGCATTGTTGTGGTCTTGATACACTCTACAACTATTTTAAATGGATTCAACTGGCCAGAACATCCAGATCCCATATATAGCAAAAAACTTGGCAGTGTTTTGACAGCATCATTGCAAGTTGTTAATGGCATTATTATGGCTGTATAGAAGCCTACAGCTGGTTCTGTGTTGTAAGAGTCTTGGAGATATTGGAAGTGATTTGGAGAACAAGTAGATTATGTGGTTTTCACTTGATGATTTATTGAATGTAAAAGTAGTATTTATACTTTTACCTGGTCTTGGCATTACAAATCCGTAGAATAGGTTAAGGAAGGTCCCAAGAACTGTTGTGTTGTATTATCATTAGTTTGGGGCTTGTTCTACAATGTAGAGGCTACTCAACAATATACAACAACTTCCAGTATGCTAACACTGAAATAGTTTATTGGGAGTTTGATATACCAATAGAAGATATAACTTTCACTAATTTCCTCAATCTTGGGCTCAAAATATACTGTAGGCAGTGTTTATCACTTCTACAGCAGTGTTCTGACCTTCTGTCAACTAATGGGCTTATTACTTTTATAGTAACTTTTCCTTATTTGGAAGTCACTTTCCTTTCTGAGAAAATATTTCCTAATATGGAAATTCTGAACTCCCCTTTAACCTAAAGGGGTGTGTTGTAGAAGTCTCTAAAGGGGTCCTTAGACCTAAAGTGGTGTCTAAAGGGGTGTCTTTAGAGTAAAGGGGCTTCTTGTAGTGGTCTCTAAAGTGGACTTTACACTAAAGGGGTGCCTAAAGGGGCTTCTTTAGAGTAAAGGGGTTTCTTAAAGGGGTCTCTAAAGGGGTCTTTAGGCTAAAGGGGTGTCTAAAGGGGTGTCTTTAGAGTAAAGGGGTTTCTTAGAGGGGACTTTTCCAACAGAAAAGTGGTAGTTTCTTGTAGAACTTAGATTTGATTCTTGTGAGCTTTGCAGTCTCTTTACTGATGTAGTACTGATCAAAGTCAGAATACTCAACAGTGCAAGTGATGCAGGGGAAGTCTTATAACCTTTAAACTTGTAATCGTAGTGTGGAGATTCTGGAAAGAGAGGCTCTCTCTTTATTTTTCAGCTGGGGAAGTTATATATATGAAAATCTTGAAGGATCAAAGTTTTTGGGCAATTGTGCAAGCAATACACGTGATACAAAGCTAAACTTTTACAGTGGCGCAGATCGGACATAGGCACAGCAGCTGTGAAAATTTCACGTGATTTAATTGGCTGGTTCAAAAGTTACACGCGATCAAAGTCACCATAGTAATCGTAGCAATAAGGCATAGTATATATAATAGTTGGACTCTTTTGGTCATAACTCCTTAAGTACTGCTTCAAATGAGCTGTATTTTGAGACATGTGTTGGCTCCCTACGTGTTCTGTATGACATAATATTTTTGGGTGGATTGCTTGTCAGGGTCTGGAGCATTTGCTCTTCAAAGTTGGAAATTCTTGATCTTTCTCTTGTGTGTTACGATAGCAAAATACAAAATAAAGAAATGAGTGCAATATTGGTTTAGAGATATTGTAGTAATGGAATACTTTCCATTACCACAGAACATGTGTGCAAAGTTTGGGGCTGTTTGGACAACTTTGGGAATTTTCATGTTCTGGGTAAATATTCTAAGTAAATCCCAACAAGGAATTTGGTCAGTATTCTCTAGGATTTGAAGGTGATGATCTAAGTGACTAAGTTAGGTGAATATTTAGGTGGAGTTAAAAATTTTTACAACACTCCAACTCAGCTTAATGTTCATACTGACTAGACCTAATTTTGACCTAAGATATTCAAACTTGTCTCCAGCTAATGGTTTGGTAAATATGTCTGCAATCATTTCATCTGTAGGACAGTAAACTAAGCTAACTTAGTTATTCTCTATAGCTTCATGTATGAAATGATGTCTAATATCTATGTGCTTGGTTCTAGCATGAAAAGTTGGATTTCTACCTAATTGTATACATCCTTGGTTATCTTGAAATAAAGTAATAGGCGTTTTTTGACATAGGCCTAAATCTGTAAAGAGCTTTCTTAACCACATTGCTTCTTTTGTAGCTTCACAGGCTGCCATATACGCTGCCTCTGTAGTAGAAAGTGCTACGGTTGGTTGCTTTCTTGAATTCCATGAAATTGCTCCTTTACAGTAAAGAAAGGTGTATCCTGTGGTGGATCTTCTGTCTTCCAAATTTTGTCCCCAGTCAGCATCAGAGTATCCAACAAGATCCTGTTCTGAATCCTTATAAGTGTATCTTAAGCAGATATCAGCAGTTCCTTTTAGGTATCTAAAAATCCGCTTAACTGCTGCAATATGATCAGATCCATAGTTCTGATTATGTTGGCTGACAACTCCCACTGAATATGAGATATCTGGACGTGTTCCAAGCATGATATACATCAGACTGCCAACCATAGATTGATAAGGAAAGTCAGGGCTTTCAGATGGCACCAAGCTCTCTTGATTTGGATGAGTTTTGACCAAGTTAAGGTTTGTCTCCATTGGGGTAGCTGCTGGTTTACAGTCTTCCATTTTGTACTTCTTTAGTATTTCTTGAATATACTTGGATTGACTTAGGGTGATAGTCTGGGTACTTCTGTCTATGGAGAACTTAATCCCTAAGTAGTAACTAAGTTCTTCGGGATTGGACATCTTGAACTCCTTAGATAGGCTGGATTTAGTCTCTTCCAATGTTTCTAGGGTATTGGCAGCTATAATAAGATCATGCACATATAGAGCTAACAGAACTGGATTTGCTCTGTCTGGCTTATAGTATATACTATAGTCAGCATTACTCCTTCTGAAACTCAAAGATTCCAAATAAGAATCTATCTTGCAATTTCAGGCTCTTGGTGATTGTTTGAGACCATATAGTGACTTTATAAGCTTGCAGACCAAATGGGGGTTATTTTGATCAACAAACCCTTCAGGCTGGTCCATATACATGTCCTCATCAAGTTCTCCATTCAAAAATGCAGTTTTTACATGCATTTGATGAATAAAAAACTTATATTTGGCTGCAATAGCCAATATTAATCTGATGGAATTAAACTTGGCTACCGGTGCAAAGGTCTCAGTATAGTCAAGTCCTTTTGTTGGAGAGTATCCTTTGGCTACAAGTCTTGCTTTGTATCTTTCAATTGTACCATCAGCCTTGTATTTTGTCATGAAGACCCATCTGCATCCAATTGATTTTTGGTTGAATGGTAATTAGACTAAGTCCCAAGTTTGATTTTCCATCAGGGCCTGATATTCCTCAGTCATTGCAGATCTCCAAAACTTTGTCTGAGGGCTATTTATGGCCTCTTTTACAGTCTGGGGTACATCAATATGGACTGAATAGGCATTGGCCAAGTTTGTACCCTCATTGATATAGTAATTTGGGCTATTTCTTGTCCGATTGGATCTCCGGGCATTTGATACTGGAATAATCACTTCTGCAATATTCCTGGGCACTGATTCTGGCTGAACCATGGTTGTAGAGTCCTCTGGAGTGAAAAAATTATCATTGTTTTGCTCTGATTCAATCCTCACAATTGGTGGACTTGAGATCAAATTTTTGTCATCATCTGATGTCATTTTTTGTGAAAATTTTGAATTTTCATCAAACAACACATCCCTGGACTTGATCAGCTTCTTTGCTTTGGTATTGTAGAGTCTGTATGCCTTACTCTCATTGCAGTAGCCCAAAAATATGCATTTTACACTTTTTGGCTCAAAATTTGACTGATTTCCGGCCAGTTTTTTGGCATATGCTGTACACCCAAATATTCTTAGATGTTCTGTATTTGGTCTGTATCCATACCATGCTTCAAATGGAGTAGAATCACAAAGTATTCTGTTATAACTCCTATTTTTAAGATATACAGCAGAGGCAACTGATTCCGCCCAAAAATCATAGGATAATTTTTGATCATGTATCATAGATCTTGCCATATCAATTATTGATCTGTTAGCACATTCTGCTACTCCATTTTGCTGTGGGGAGTATGGTACAGTAGTCTCTTGCTTTATCCCATGAATTTTGCGGAAGTGGATGAAGAGTTTTGAGGTATATTCTCCACCATTGTCAGAGCATATTTTCTTGATTTTTTCACCAGTTTCTCTCTCCACCATGGCTTTAAACTCCCTGAACTTAGAGAGAGCTTCTTCCTTTTTCTCCATGAAGTAGACCCATGTGTATCTTGTATAATCATCAATAAAAGTGATTAAATACTTCATCCCGCCTAAGGATAAATTTTGCATAGGTCCACACAGATCTGAGTGAATTAGATCTAACTTTTTCTTAGTTTTGATTAACCCAGAGCTCCTGAATGGTTGTCTGGATTGTTTCCCATATATGCAGGCTTCACAGTGCTCCAAATTAGCTGGGGGATCAATTTTCACTCCAGAAATTAGCTGATCTTTGATCATTCTACGCAAATAATCAAAATTGATATGTCCAAATCTCCTGTGCCAAAGCATTGGTGTTTCTTCATTTAAGTTACTTATATTGGCTTCCAAATATGATGGAATATAAGTCAACTTGTATAGATTCTGATCTCTAATGCCCAAAGCAATATGGGCACCATTTTGATCAGTGATCCTGCATCCAGAATTTTCAAAACTGAAACTGAGTACTTCTGCAGTGGCCTTGTTTACAGATAGTAGGTTCTTGGCTATTTCTGGTACATAGAGTACTTCTTTAAAGGTCAGTGTATGGCTTCCTTTACTGCTTCTTAGGTTTACTAGATAGTTCCTTCTCCCACTGCATTGAGTGTTCTATTGTCACCCATGAAAACCTTCTTAATTGGAATTTCTTGATATTGGGTAAAAAGTTCTTTTTGGTGTGTAAAGTGTTGAGAAGCTCCAGAGTCAATATACCACATCTGAGAATCCTTGTTTGTGGTCATATTTAGTGCAGATATGAATAGTCTATCTTCAGTTGTTGCAGCATTTCCATATTCAGGCTTCTTTTGCTGATAATCTCTCTTTTTGAAAAACCGGTCTGATGTGTGTCCTTTCCTTTTGCAGTAGTTGCAAAATAGGTTGTTGTTGCCTTTGTAGGGTCTTGGGTACCTCTTTTGTTTGTTATTGTTGCTTATTAAAGCATTTTCTCCTTCCTTCTTATTGGCGCTTAATTTTCTTAATTCTTTATCCAGGAGCCTTCCATATACGTAGTTTAAGGTCAAATCTTCAGTTCTGGACTCTAGGGCTGATACAAGGCCCTGAAACTCATCTGTCAGGCTATTCAGGATGGTAACTATCACATCCTCATCAGTAGTTGGTACGCCCACAGATCCCATCTCATCTACCAGCAAGGTAATTCTGTTAATTAGATTTTTCATTTCTTCTCCTGGCAGCATCTTTGTAGTAAAGAATTTTTGTCTCAGATACATTTTCTTAGCAGCTGAACATGACTGGTAGGTGTCTTCTAATGCCTTCCAGGCATTCTTTGCCGTTTTGGCTCTTGAGCATTGAATTAGCAATTTGTCCTTAATATTAAGGCAAATGCAGTTAAAGGCACTTTGCTCTTTCTTCTGGTACTTTAATGCTCCCTCTCCCACGTTTTTAGGAGGGCATTCTTCTCCCATGACAATATCCCAAAGGCCTCTTTCTTGTAGCAGCATCTTCATCTTCACCTTCCACACTTGGTAGTTAGATCCATCCAACATTTCAGCAGAGGGAAAAATTCCAGTAATAGCAGTAGTAGACATTGCAGAGAGTGACAGCTCAGGGCTCATAACCTGTTGTAAGAGTCTTGGAGATATTGGAAGTGATTTGGAGAACAAGTAGATTATGTGGTTTTCACTTGATGATTTATTGAATGTAAAAGTAGTATTTATACTTTTACCTGGTCTTGGCATTACAAACATGTAGAATAGGTTAAGGAAGGTCCCAAGAACATGTGTGCAAAGTGTGGGGCTGTTTGGACAACTTTGAGAATTTTCATGTTCTGGGTAAATATTCTAAGTAAATCCCGACAAGGAATTTGGTCAGTATTCTCTAGGATTTGAAGGTGATGATCTAAGTGACTAAGTTAGGTGAATATTTAGGTGGAATTACAAACTTTTACAACATTCTGTACAATGCTACCATACCTGTTTATCAAGTGGCATTTCCTTTTTCTACCTCCCCTGATACAATTTATATATTCCACTGTAGAATCACCCCTCTTTATCTGCTTACCTACTACTACCTTGGGTATTCCACATATAGTTTGAATCAAAAAATACTATGGCCTCCTGCTTACTTACCTCTACAAACACACACACCTGCCACAATTGACATGCTTCTATCACTTCAACTTTATAGCTTTTAAGTGTGATACTTGCAAAGTGGTATATACTTTGTAATGCTGGTAACATATACATCTTGCAAACACATGCTTGTTGGTTGCCACTTCTGCCATCAATACCTCCTGAATATCCACAAAGAACTTTTTGGTATTTAGCCAATATATTTCTTCTCCCTGCTGGATTCTACTCCCCCTTGTAGGTGTGCTCTGACTCTTGTTTATGTGAATTCCATATTGAGTGATGTAGAAGTTGGCTTGTAACCAAGAGAAACCTGACATACTTTGGTGGAGCTTTCCTAACAAAAATTAGTTCCTTGTTGCATCCAACCCAACTTTGCATTACTTAACTGATTACACACGCATTGGGGCTGTTTAGATTTTTAATGCCATAGGCATAGGTGTCTCCATGTACACAAATGTACTCAGTATTTTTGAACTCTTTCTGGCTGTCCTCATTGTACCAACTCATCACATCTATCACAGACTTGAAGGTAACACTCTTGATAAGATTGGGATATGGCAGTACCTGCAACTTAACTTGTCTTCCTATCTCCCCACACATCTACTCCATAAGAAACTCCCAAAAGGTGAAGCAAGGACCAATATTCTCCACTCACCAAGTAAGTTGGAGTAGAAAATCAATAGAGTAATGGCAGATATCTGCATGTTCAGCTTTATGTTTGTAGTATAGCTGCTCATATCCTGTTACAAACTCCTTGCACAACAGATGTAGATGTTGTTGTAAGAGTCTTGGAGATATTTGGAAGTGATTGGGAGGACAAGTAGATTATGTGGTTTTCACTTAATAATTTATTGTTTGTAAAAGTAGTGTTTATACTTTTACCTGGTGTTGGCATTACAAACACATAAAATAGGCTAAGGATGGCTCTAAGAGCATATGTGCAAAGTTTGGGGCTGTTTGAACAACTGTGAGAATTTTCATGTTCTGGGTACCTGGTGTTTTGGTGAAAATATCATAAGTGAATCCTAACAAGGAATTTGGTCCATATTCTCAAAGATTTGAAGGTAATGATCTAAGTGACTAAGTTGGGTGAATATTCAGGTGAAAATAGAAACTTTTACAACACTCCCACTCAGCTAAATGTGCATACTAACCAGTCCTAATTTTGACCTAAGATATTCAAGTTTGGCTCTAGCTAATGGTTTGGTAAATATGTGTTACAAGTCTTGGTATAAGAGTTGTAGAGGAATAGGGAGTTTAGCTAGTATTGTATTCACTAAAACTTGAACTGATTTTTATTGAGGCTCAGCAGCTCCTTATATACATTTTGCCAGATCAATTGCTGACTAATTGTATTTCCTAATGTAGGTTGTGGCTGATGACTCATTTGATTGCATCATCATCACCCAATAAGATCCTACTTAATATATCTATTTCTGTCTGATAAGGATCTGCTGATTCATTTGCTGACTAATGCTACTGATTTCATAGATAATACTGATGTACTGATAACCTAAACATATACTAACTGATTTGACTAAAAACTGATCTAACTTAAACATTCAAGCGGCAGATCATAACATATGTCTGCAATCATTTCATATGTAGGACAGTAAGCTAAGCTAGCAAAGTTATTCTCTATAGCTTCACATACAAAATAATGTCTAATATCTATGTGCTTGGTTCTAGCATGAAAAGTTGGATTTCAACCTAATGGTATACATCCTTTATTATCTTGAAATAAAGTAATAAGTGTTTTTTGACATAGACATAAATCTGTAAAAGCTTTCTTAACCACATTGCTTCTTTTGTAGCTTCAAAGGCTGCCATATACTCTGCCTCTGTAGTAGAAAGTGCTATGGTTGGTTGCTTTCTTGAGTTCCATGATATTGCTCCTTTGCAGTTAAGAAAGTTGTATCCTGCGGTGGATCTTCTGTCCGCTAAATTTTGTCCCCAATCAGCATCAGAGTATCCCACAAGATCCTGTTCTGAATCCTTATAAGTGTATTGTAAGCAGATATCATCAGTTCCTTTTAGGTATCTTAAAATATGCTTAACTGCTGCAATATGATCAGATCTATAGTTCCAATTATGTTGGCTGACAACTCCCACTGAATATGAGATATCTGGACGTGTTCCAAGCATGATATACATCAGACTGCTGATCATAGATTGATAAGGAAAGTCATGGCTTTCAGATGGCACCAAGCGCTCTTGATTTGGCTGAGTTTTGACCAAGCTAAGGTTTGTCTCCATTGGAGTAGCTGCCGGTTTACAGTCTTCCATTCAATGCTACTTTAGTATATCCTGAATATACCTGGATTGGCTCAGGGTAATAGTCTGGGTACTTCTGTCTATGGAGAACTTAATCCTTAAGTAGTAACTGAGTTCTCCTAGATTGGACATCTTGAGCTCATAGATAGGCTGCACTTAGACTCTTCCAAATGTTGCTAGGTTATTGGTGGCTACAATAAGATCATCCACATATAGAGCTAATAGAGCTGAATTTGCTCTATCTGGCTTATAGTTTATACCATAGTCAGCATTACTCCTCTTGAAACTCAAAAATTCCAAATAAGAATCTATGTTGCAATTCCAGGCTCTTGGTGATTGTCTGAGACCATATGGTGACTTTTTAAGCTTGCAGACCAAATGGGGATTATCATGGTCAGCAAGCCCATCAGCGTGGTCCATATACATGTCCTCATCAAGTTCTTCACTTAAAAATGCAGTTTTTACATCCATTTGATGTATAAAAAACTTATTTCTGGATGCAATGGCCAATATTAATCTGATTAAATTAAACTTGGCTACCAGTGCAAAGGTCTCAGTATAGTCAAGTCCTTTTGTTTGAGAGTATCCTTTCACCACAAGTCTTACTTTGTATATTTCAATTGTACCATCAGCCTTGTATTTTGTCTTGAAGACCCATCTGCATCCAATTGATTTTTGGTTGATTGGTAATTTGACTAAGTCCCAAGTTTGATTTTCCATCAGGGCCTGATATTTTCAGTCATTGCAGATCTCCAAAACCTTGTCTGAGCACTATTTATGGCCTCTTTTACTGTCTTGGGTTCATCAATATGAACTGAATAGGCGCAGGCTAAGTTTGGACCCTCATTGATATAGTAGACTTGTTCCGTTGGATAGTGCCACATTGAGCCATGAGTGCCAAATGATGCCATAGTATGCCAGAGAGGCCAAGTGAACCGATACTTGGCCACAGAGTGCGAAGCATAGCTCTGCATCTTCATGCAAAGTAGCCCCTGTGTCTCACCTATGATGCCGGAGAAAATCCATTTTTTGATGTTTTTTTGTGGATCAATGTTGTGCAGGATGTGTAGGAGCACAAAAGGATTGAAGATATGCATCTGATACTCAATACCCATGGCACTATGAATCTAGCTCCTGTGGCTTGTAACATGTCAAAAGAATGAATGGCACTATCTTGTTTCACTGGTACTATCTTGCACAATATTTAATTATTAGCCCTAAAGTAAGATCAATATAAAGCACTTATAGTGCCAGATAGTACCAGTGGACCAAGATAGTGCCATGCATTGTTGTGACATGTTACAAGCCACAGGAGCTAGATTCAGTGTGCCATGGGCATTGAGTACCTTATGCATGTCTACAGTTCTTTTGTGCTCTTACACATCCCATACAACATTAACCTAAAAAAAAGGTCAAAAAATGGATTTTCTCCAGCACAATGGGTGACACACAGGGGCTGCTTTGCATGAAGATGCAGAGCTATGCTTTGCACTCTGTGGCCAAGTATAGGTTCACTTGACCTATCTGGCATACTATGGCATCATTTGGCACTCATGGCTCAATGTTGCACTATCCAACAGAACAAGTCTAGTATTTTGAGCTATTTCTTGTCCAATTGGATCTCTAGGCATTGGATACTGGAATGATCACTTCTGGGTTATTCCTGGGCACTGATTCTGGCTGAACCTTGGTTGTAGAGTCCTCTGGAGTGAAAGATATCATGTTGTTTTGCTGTGATTCAGTCCTGACAAATTGGTGGACTTGAGATCAGATTTTCTTCATCACCTGATGTCCTTTTTTGTGAAAATTTGGAATTTTCATCAAGCAATACATCCCTGGACTTGATTAGCTTCTTTGCTTTGGTATTGTAGAGTCTGTTTGCTTTACCCTCATTGCAGTAACCCAAAAATATGCATTTTACATTTTTGGTTCAAATTTGACTGCTTTCCAGGCAGTTTCTTGACATATGCTGTACACCCAAATATCCTTAGATGTTCTGCACTTGGTTGGTATCTTGTCCATGCTTCAAATGGAGTAGAACCATAAAGTATTCTGTTATAACTCCTATTTTAAGATATACAGCAGTGGCGACTAATTCCACCCAAAAATCATAGGATAATTTTTGATCATGGATCATAGATCTTGCCATATCAATAATTGATCAGTTAGCATACTCTGTTACTCCATTTTGCTGTGGGGAGTATGGTATGGTAGTCTCTTGCTTTATCTCATGAATTTTGCAGAAGTATATGAAGAGTTTTGAGGTATATTCTCCACCATTGTCAGAGCGTATTTCTTGGTTTTTCACCAGTTTCTCACTTCACCATGGCTTTAAACTCCCTGAACTTACACATAGCTTCTTCCTTTCTCTCCATGAAGTAGACCCATATGTATCTTGTACAATCATCAATTAAAGATACTAAATACTTCATCCCTCCTGAGGATAAATTTGCATAGGTCCGCGAAGATCTGAATGCATTAGAGCTAATTTTTTCTTAGTTTTGACTAACACAGAGATCTTGAATGGTTGTCTGGCTTGTTTCACAAATATGCAGGCTTCACAGTGCTTCAAACTAGCTGGGGGATCAATTTTTACTCCAGAAATTAGCTGATCATTGATCATTTTGCACAAATAATCAAAATTGATGTGCCCAAACTCCTGTACCAAAGCATTGGTGTTTCTTCATTTAAGTTACTTATATTGGCTTTCAAATATGATGGAATATAAGTCAAGTTGTATAGATTCTGATCTCTGATACCATAAGTAATACAGGCACCATTGTGATCAGTGATCTTGTATCCAGAATTGTCAAAGCTGAAACTGAGTACTTCTGCAGTGGCCTTGTTTACAGATAGTAGGTTCTTGGCTATTTCTGGTACATAGAGTACTTCTTTAAATATCAGTGTATGGCTTCCTTTACTGCTTCTTAGGTTTACTAGATAGTTCCTTCTCCCACTGCATTGAGTGTTCTATTGTCACCCATGAAAACCTTCTGAATTGGAATTTCTTAATATTGGGTAAAAAGTTCTTTTTGGTGTGTAAAGTGTTGAGATGCTACAGAGCCAATATAACAGGTCTGAGAATCCTTGTTTGTGGTCATATTTAGTGCAGATATGAATAGTCTATCTTCAGTTGTTGCAGCATTTCCATATTCAGGCTTTTTCTGCAGACTATCTTTCTTTTCAAAGCACCGGTCTGATGTGTGTCCTTTTCTTTTGCAGTAGTTGCAAAACAGGTTACTGTTGCCTTTGTAGGGTCATGGGTACCTCCTTTGTTGGTTATCATTGCTTATTAAAGCATTTTCTTCTTCCTTCTTATTGGCGCCTAATTTTCTTAATTCTTTATCCAGTAGCCTTCCATATATTTAATTCAAGGTCAGATCTTCAGTTCTGGACTCTAGGGCTGATACAAGACCCTGAAACATGTCTGTCAGGCTATTCAGGATGGTGACTACCACATTTTCATCAGTACTTGGTATGCCCACAGATTCCATTTCATCTACAAGCAGGGTAATTCTGTTAATTATATTTTTCACTTCTTCTACTGGCAGTATCTTTGTAGTAAAGAATTTTTGTCTCAGATACATTTTCTTAGCAGCTGAACATGACTGGTAGGTGTCTTCAAATGCCTTCCAGGCATTCTTTGCCATTTTTGCTCTTGAGCATTGAATTAGCAATTTGTCCTTAATATTAAGGCAAATGCAGTTAAAGGCACTTTGTTCTTTCTTCTGGTACTTTAAGGCTCCCTCTCCCACGTTTTTAGGAGGGCATTCTTCTCCCATGACAATATCCCAAAGGCCTCTTTCTTGTAGCAGCATCTTCATCTTCACCTTCCACACTTGGTAGTTAGATCCATCTAACTTTTCAGCAAAGGGAAAAATTCCAGTAATAGCAGTTGTAGACATTGCAGAGAGCAGCAGTTTGGGGCTCGTAACCTGTTGTAAGAGTCTTGGAGATATTGGAAGTGATTGGGAGGACAAGTAGATTATGTGGTTTTCACATAATGATTTATTGATAGTGAAAGTAATATTTATACCATTACATGGTCTTGGCATAGCAAACTTGTAGAATAGGTTAAGGAAGGACCCAAGAGCATGTGTAAAGCTTGGGGCTGTTTGGACAAATGAGAGAATTTTCATGTTCTGGGTACCTGGTATTTTGGTGAAAATATTCTAGTAAATTCCAACAAGGAATTTGGTCAGTATTTTCCAGAATTCAAAGATAATGATATAAGTGACCAAGTTAGGTGAATATTTAGGTGGAAATACAGGTTTTTACAGCGGATGTGACAAGTGGGCATTGGTGATCCACTTCTGGATAAATATTCCTACAATGTCCACATATTACTCCCAATGCTTCCAATGTACTCTTGGTAGGAATGGCCTCAGAGTACCACTTGAATAAATTCACATCCAGTTCATCCAGTCTTTGCATTTGTATAGTTGCATATGCATATGGATATGGATTGGAATTGTTGAGAAGTGCCTAGAGTAGCAGATACTCTGTAATATCAAGCCAATTCTTTGAAACTTCTCTGGTATCTTGAAGGGCTCATTTAGCTTGAAATGCCCCAAATACATCTGAGTAATCAGTATAGCGATAATTCTGAGAAGCAAACCAATTGCTCTCGGTGGAAAGCTTTTGCTTCAAACAGATACCCTCTACCCTAAGTATCTCTGGTTTCCAAATTATTCCATATTCCAGCCAATGACTTATTGCATGCCAACTTTGCTGCAATTGCATGCTTACTTCTGTACATTCTCTCTGTAGGAAGATGATGTTCTTAGTGCTGGTGTTGGGGTAATAATAATTTTGTGTGAGCTATGGGGTAAATCCCCTGGATCTCACACGGTCAACAGCAATACCATCCATTGTGCACAGAAAAGCCAGCTATCTTGCTGATGGCTGGGGCATCTCCAATGCGGATGATAATATGCGCTTCAACATGACAGCCATCTAGCATCAGTTGAAGACTATCAAGCAGCCTTCATAACATCACCACCACCCACATTAGCAACTATGTGGTCAGCTCATACTAAAGCATTAATGAAGCAATTAGGTGCAGTGGCTGATAGGATACATGCAATGGCCCAGAGAAATCAGAAAATAGTCCTGAAACAGAATGAGCAGATAAAAGGTGTAGAGCAATCAATATACCAGGTAGAGAAAGCAGTATCTTTGCTGCAAAGAATGATCTCAAGTAGCACAATGTCACAGCCAAGAGTTAAGCAATTTCCCAATGTAACTGCAGAGGAACACCACAGAGTCTTTGAATCACCACAGTGGTGCCCAAAGATAAAACCCTCAGAAAAACCTGTTACAACATGGGAGGGAGACAATGTGGAGCTTATACCAAAACCCAAAATCAAAATATGTTGAGGATCTGTAAAGCCATTAAGTGCAATAATGAAGAGTAGGCTAATACTCAAGAGGCTGTCAAAATTCTATCATGCCAAAACCTTAAGGCCAGCATACCATGGGACCATCAGGAACACAAGGCCAAGCAGAATGCACTTGACTTGTTCCATGGGCAGTCAAGATTGAATAAAAGTAAAACAACAATAATTTCTCGCTCCAGAAGACTCTACAACTGTGGTTCAGCCTCAACAAGTCCCTAGTAATATCCCAGAAGTGATCAATTCAGCATCACAAACCAGGAGATCTGACCAGACCAGAAATAGCCCAAGTTAATATATGATTGGGGGTACAAGCTTAGCATATGCCTAATTAGTCATACTGATGTGCTCCAGACTGCAAAAGAGGCCCTAAATAGCCCACATTCAAAGGTTTGGCAATCACTGAGGAGTATTAGTCCCTGATGGAAAATCAAACTTGGGACTTTGTCAAAAATACTAATCAACCAAAATCAATTGGATGCAGATGGGTCTTCAACACAAAATACAAGGCTGATAGTACAATTGAAATACAGAAAGCATGATATGTAGCTAAATAATACCCTCCAACAGAAGGACTTGAATACACTGAGACCTTTGCACTAGTAGCCAAGTTTAACTCCATCAGATCAATAATGGTTGTTGCAGCCAAATATAAGTTTTTATACATAAATCCATGTAAAAGCTGCATTGTTG
Source organism: Basidiobolus meristosporus CBS 931.73 (assembly GCA_002104905.1). Classification (NCBI taxonomy): domain Eukaryota; kingdom Fungi; phylum Basidiobolomycota; class Basidiobolomycetes; order Basidiobolales; family Basidiobolaceae; genus Basidiobolus; species Basidiobolus meristosporus. The sequence goes on from MCFE01000699.1 coordinate 28,539, forward strand.
CATGGGGAACTTGATGAAGACATGTAGAGGGACCAGCCCAATAGGTTTGCTGACCAAGATAACCCCCACTTGGCCTGTAAGCTTGAAAATCTCTATGGAGTCTAACTTCTACTTGGAGCCTGGAATTGTAAGATAGATTCTTGTTTGGAATCTTTGAGCTCCCACAGGAGTACTGCTGACTATTTTATTCACTATGAGCCAGACAGAGCAAATCCAGCTCTACTAGCTCTATTGGTGAATGACCTTATTATAGCTGCCAATAACCTAGAAACATTGGAAGAGATTAAATCAAGCCTATCAAAAGAGTTCAAGATATCTTATCAAGGAGACCTCAATAACTACTTAGGGATAAAGCTAACCATAGACAGAAGTACCCAAAATATTACCCCTAACCAATCCAAGTATATTCAAGATATACTAAAGAAGTACTAAATGGAAGAATGTAGACTGACAGCTACCCCAGTGGAAACAAACCTTAACTTGGTCAGAACTCAAACAAATCAAGATTGCTTGGTGCCATCTGAAAGCCACAACCATCCTTATAAAGCATTAGCTGGCAATCTGATGTATGTTGTGCCAGGAATATGCCTAGATTTCTCATATTTAGAGGAAGTTGTCAGCCAGCATAATCAGAACTGTGGATCTGATTGCATTGCAACAGTGAATTCAATTTCTAGGTACCTAAAAGAAACTACTGATATCCTCATAAGGTGCAGCTCTATGAATTTGGAACAAGATCTTATGTTGAAAAACGCCTATCTCATTATCTCAAGATAGTCAAGGATGTATACAATTAGGTGGAAATCCAACTTTTCATACTAGAACTAAGCACTTAGGTATTAGACATCATTTCATATGTGAAGTTATAGAGTATTGCTTGGTTAGCTTAGTTTACTGTTATATAGATGATATCATTGCAGGTTTATTTATCAAACCCTTAACTAGAGAAAATTTGAATATCTCAGGTCAAAATTAGGACTAGTCAGTATGAGCATATAGTTGAGTAGGATTATTTTAAGAATTTGTAATTCCACCCAGAAACTTGCCAAACTTAGTCACTTAGATCATAACCTACAAGCATTAGAGAATTACTGACCAAACTCTTTGTTAGGATTTACCTAGAATATTTCACCAAGATATTGGGTACCCAGAACATGCAAATTCTCAAAGTTCTTTAAAGAGCCCCAAACTGTCCCTATAAAGAATAAGTTGGTCTCACTGGTGGATCCAACCCAGATCAGCTGTCAAGATCCCATCAGGAGACCATTATATTACCGGCAGCTTAGAATTATTAACCCTCCGCGCAATCTTTTGGTGGGACTGCAACAGCTTTTGGCTACTTTTGCTGCCAAATAAAGCTAAAAATATAAAAGTGTTTGGGTGATATTTTGCCAATGGTGGCATGGAATTGTTGTGGTCTTAGTGCACACCACAATCATTTCACTAGATCTAACCAGCCAGTACATCTGATTGCCTTATATGGCATGACACTTGATGCTGCTTCAACAACCTCATTGCAGGACTTTGATGGCATTATAGCAGCAGTATGTAGGTCTACAGCTAGCTCTGTATAATGCTACCATACCAATTTCCCAAGTGGTATTTCATATTTCTACCTCCCCTTGTGCAACTCATATATTCCACGGTTTAATCACCCTTCTTTATTTGCTTACCCACTATTACCTTGGATATTCCACATATAGTTGGAATAAGAAAACTATGGCTTCCTGCTTACTAACCTCTGCATACATGCACACTGCTGCAATTGACATACTTCTATTTTCTCAAGTTTACGGCTTTTTAGTGTGAAACATGCAGAGTTGCCATGCACCTTGTACTGCTGGTAACATATACATCTGCAAACATATGCTTGGTTGTTGCCACTTCTGCCATGAATACCCCCTAGATTTTCTACAAGGAACTTATTGTTAATTGGCCAATATATTCCTTCTCCCTGCCGGATTCTAGTCCCCCTTATAGGTGTACTGTGGCTCTTGTTTGTGTGAGCTCCATATGAAATGGTGTAGATGTTGCCTTGTGCCTATGAGAAATTCAGTATAGCTTGGTAGAGATTTCCTAATAGAAGTTAGTTGCTTGTTGCACCCCACCCAACTTTGCATTACTTGGCTGATTACACACGCATTTGGGCTGCTTAGCTTCTTAATGTAATAGGCATAGGTGTCTCCATGTGCACATCTGTCCTCAGTATTTTCCAACTCTTCCTGACTGTCTTCAATGTGCCAGCTAATCATATCCCTGACAGACTCAAGGGTGATATTCTTGAAGAGATAGGATATTGTAATATCTGCTACTTGACTTGTCATTCCTATCTACCTACACTTCTGCTCCATTGATAGCTACAAAAAGGTGATGCAAGACTCAATATTTGCAATCCACTAAGCAAGATGGAGTAGAAAATGAACACAGTAGCAGCAGAGATTTATGATTCAGCGATATGCCTAGTGTATAGCCACTCAAATCCCATTACAGACTCCTTGCACAAAGCTGTAGATACCTCAAGTTTGCATTGATGATCTGCTTCTGGATAAATATTCCTACAGTGTCCATATTTAATCCCAAAGCTTCCAAAGTACTCTTGGTAGAAATGGCTTCAGAAGGCTACTTGAGTAAATATATATCCTGTTCATCCAGTCCTTGCATTTTTATTGTTGCATATACGTATGAATATTAATTGGAGCCTGTGAAAAGTACTTAAAGTAGTGGATACTCTGTAGTATCTTGCCAATTCTCTCAAATTTCTTATACATTCAGCTTTATGTTTGTAGTATAGCCACTCAAATCCTGTCACAAACTCCTCACACAACAGCTCTAGATGTATCAAGTTGGCATTGGTGATCCGCTTCTGGATAAACATTTCTACAATGTCCACATATGACTTGCAATGCTTCCAATGTACTCTTGGTAGGAATAGCTTCAAAACACCACTTGAATTAATATATGTCCAGTTCATCCAGTTTTTGCATTTGTATTGTTGCATATGCTTATGAATGCTGATTAGAGCTTGTGAGATGTACTTAGGGTAGCAGATACTCTGCAATATCTTGCCAGTTCTTTCAAATATCTCTGGTATCTCAAATGACATATTTAGTTTGAAATACTCCATGTACAACTTAGTCATCAGTACAGGGATAAGCAGGCAACTGGATATCTCTGTGGTGCTGCAAGCAGACCATAATCCAGGGGCTGAAAAGAATATAACAATTGCAGTATCTACAGCAAAAACCACTAGGTAGCTGTTGTAACATCACCACCTGAATAATCATGTGTGTTGTCAGCTCATACCAATGCTTTAACAATGCAGCTAGTGCAGTGACTGAAGGGACAGATGAATTGGCCCAGAGAAATCAGGAAATACTTTAGAAGCAGGATGAGGGGATAAAGGTGTATAGCAATCAATATCCCAGTTAGGGAAAGCATTATATTTACTGCAACAAAGGAATTTAAGTAGCTTAATAATGATACAACCTTGTATTGAGTCATTTCCCAATATAGCAGCAGAGGAATACTGTACAGTCCTTGAAGCCCAATATCAGTGCGCAAGAATAAAGCACACAATAACACCTATTGCAGCATGGAAGGGAAAAGCTGCGGTGTTTATACCAAAGCCTAAAAATCAAAAGACATTGATGATCTATGAAGGCACTAAGTGCAATGATGAGGAGTGGGCTAATATTGAAGAGGCGGCTAGAAGTCTAGCACACCAACACCCCAAGAGTGGCTTAACATAGGACCATCAGAAACTCAAGGCCAAGCCAAATGCACTTAACCTGTTCCATGAGCATTGTCTAGATGCAAACATGCAAACCAATTTTGGGTCAGCAATAGTACGCTAAGAAACTATCTCAAGAATAGCAGAAACTAGACTTGTTCCATTGGATAGTGCCACATAGTGCCAGCCTGTTTATGGTGCCGGATCAATCTGGCACTCTACGGCACTATCTGGCACTATAATCTCTACCATGATGCCTGTGGTATGATACAGCTACTGGTAATTTTACTCATTCTTACTTATGTTGCTCAGAATAGTGCTTTCCTTGCTTTATTTACTCTTCATAATGCTCCAGACACATTACTCTCAGTGGATGTCTTCTTGTATGAACATACTGTGCATTAATAAGTATCTTAACTATTTTACCTATTCTGCTGTTTTCTCCTATATATGACTTTCCTCTGTATTTACCTGCCAATATGCTGAATCTCTTCAGATATCCAAATGTGTGCTCTACCCTTACTCTGAAATGATTAAATATCTCATTGTAGAGCTTCTGCTTCCTGCTAAGTACACCATTCCTTGGCTTCCTATAAGCTGTAATACATCTTAATCTCTGACAATCCTCTCCTATATAAGCTAAGTCTGTCAAGCATTTCTCCCCTCTACTGAATTCAGGATGATTCTCTACCCAGAGTGCTTTGTCATGCCTACTTCCAGCAAATGGCACACTAAACCAGATGTTGTTACCCTCAATGTCAGACAGTGCTTGAAACTTCACACAGTGTGCCTTGTACTTGCCAGAATAAAAGTGCCTCTGCCCTCTAGAAGGTCTGTTAATCCTCACTGGGAAGGTATCCAAAATACTCCTGATATGGAACCTGTTGCTGAACACTCTGGGATATGGAAGTCTATTGGAGCTTCTGAACCTAGTATTCCAAGCTTGCTCTAAGTCATTCATACCCTCTGCAAGGTGGTTCTCCATTGCTGTCAGCTGGGAATGAAAGCTTCTAGGACTTTTGTTGCCATGGATGGTGGGATGAAACCTGGTAGGGCAATAGTTCTTGTAACAGCAGAGAAGCTTGACAAGGGATCTCCTTGAGTAGATTGGGGTTGATGGTCCACAGTACTTGGAATAGATCTCCTCTAGTGTGTCAAAAGGAAATCCAGTGGTAGTGATGGGATTGATGAGAAAAGACCATTCAGATGAGTAAGTCATATTAAAATTGGTGGATGAATGTATAAAGGCGGTTTAAATTGATTTGGCACGATCCGCCTTATTTATCTGATTTTTAATACATTATGTTTAAATCTCCATCAATTGCCATGTATCCCATCATTATGTCGCAAAAATCATCCGCAAACAATGCCTTGGTACTTTCATTGATGCTTTAATCATAGGTCAATAATCAAATAGGAAATCTGCAATTGATGTGATCTGATCTGTGTCAACGCAATCCGAGATGCATCATGCATAATATATGGAAAATTCAACAATCACATTAGTTTTCATATATAATTCATATAAGACCAGGTTGATGCCAATATACTGCTGTATAAGTATCCAAATCCATTGCTATGGTCCCCATACCAAGCCTCAACTCCTCTTTAGTAAACCCAGACAAAACCCATCCCCCAGCTCACAAGCACGGTCCGGACCAGAAAAGTTGATGTCAGATCCGTTTGAGTTCTTGCCAAATGATTTTAGTATGGCCCAAGTGTCTATGATGAGCCTTCATACAGATATTTGGGCACTACTGATTAATCTAGCAGAACTAGATACCTCAGAGAGTCAACAAAGATGGAAGAATTTGAGTAGAAAGCTGTGGCATGAGTTCTACATCAAGATGCCAGCCAAAGTATGTAAAAAGATACATAACAAGACAAGTATTGAAATCAAGAATGAGCTGAGAGTGAGGGGATTTGACAAAGAAGCCGCGCGGTGTAGTGGGGTGACAGTGACACCCACTGACAGATGTGCTCATTCCCTTATTTTCTACTTCCCTATATCTCTACTACACTTATTTTAGTTTTATCCCATTTGTCTTACCCAATCAGTACTATCCCATAAGCCGATTGACTATCACACCTGCTTACCTTATTGCATAAGTTACCCCTCACTTTATGTAAGATTGCTAGCTATAAGTACTTCTATATTAGGCAAGTACCCGCGCCAGTACCCGTGACACATGATCAGCCCGTGTCACCATCCCTACCATTTCCATACCATATATGGTATCCCCATGTTACACAGGTTTCAGAATACTGATTCCTGATTGGTTGGATGTGCTGTGCCTCTTAGAACCTTCCGGCACCTACTTAGAACATTCTTAGGTCATTCTGATGTCATTAAGATTTCTATTGATCTCCGGAACCTTCTGGAACACCTTGATTAGTAATCACTTAGCCAGTGAGAAAAGTATATAAGGGAGGCTATCCCTCAACAATAAATCATCATCCCTTTTATCAATATACCGACTTGTTGATTAGTGTGATCACTGCTACCTGCTGCTAACTGAACTTCCAACCCTAGACCACAGGACACTCCCAGGAAACCGCGCTCACAGCCAACTGACCTTGGAGGCACTACTTGTGAGGAATACTCAGAGTAGGTATCTTTTATTATATTTGATTCTTTCCCAAGTTTGTTCTTGTACAGGCAAAGATACTTTTCTGTCTTTGTAACTATTGACCACAGCTGCATTCTTATCAAGTCCCTGCTGGTGGAGTTTACAGTTGTTTTGACTTTGGAAGCTTTAGTACATTGTCATCTCAAAGGACGCTGAACCCAGCACATACTTTTGTTAAGACGCCAACTAAGTTGGGGATTGTAGCTCAATAGTTTTCCCTTGACAAGCTTGTGGCTTTATTCCCCTTCACATTAGATTAGAGACAGAACCCAAGTATTCCTAGCAAGCTTTTGCCAGAGGTTATCGCACCCAGTGAACACCCCACACACAAAACACTTGAGAAGTGTTGGACGTATCTCTCCCTTGGACCTATACACCACCACATAATTGGCACCCAACGTGGGGGGTTCATACAAGCTCCCTAGGACCCAACAAGATTTACCAGAAGATTTGAGCTGTTATCCACCTATTGAAAAGAGACTACTGATATTACCAAGATTACAACACCAACATACCTGCCCAAAAATGAACTCTATGCCATTACCACTCTCACATGGAGCCCCACAGTTTGATGGAAAGAATGTGGAGAGCTTCATATTCAAATGGGAGAAGCTCTGCAAGATGTGCAGCCTATCTGAACAAGAAATGGCTGAAGACTTCCCCTACTACTGCACCGATGATATTACCACTAAGCTTCTCAGACAAGGAGACATTCTCACTGACTGGGCCTTAATGAAGACCTACCTACAGACCGAGTATGGTAGACCCCAGATATACTATGGAATTGAAGACCTCAGGCACTTTGGAAGAACTGGACTTTCCAAGCTACCACTTGAAGAGTTCATTCAACAGTATGAAGATATGGCCAAGCCACTCCTAGAGTCCCAGGCTATAACTGAGTTTACCATGACACTTTACCTTGCACAAGGGCTTCCCCAGGACTTGGCAAGGAAAGTTGACTTACATGCAGCCAAGGATGACAAGTCTGGCATTCCTTGCTTTGCAGAAATGAAACGTGTTCTCCTAGAGGCAAAGCAAACTTCTACCTTTATGAGACTCCTGACATCTAATCTGCCAGACCAGTCAACCAAGGAGCCAAGGAGTGCTGCTGCTGACAATCAGACCTACACTACCGACAGAATTGACCAACTTGCTGAACAGCTACAGAAGCTAGCCCTCAAGATTAATGGCTCAGCTGAGGTTGCTACTGAGGGACAAAGACCTTTGCCAAGGCACTGCATCTGGTGTGACTCTACTCAGCATGCCAGACGAGAATGATCAGAGCTTAGTCAGCTACTCAGAGAAGGAGCAGTACAGTTTGATGCAGATGGAATGCTTGCTGACAAGGAAGGAAGAAGGATTCCCACTAATTTCCGAAGAGGAGGGATGAGAGCCCTTTTCCAGAAATCTGACTCAGCAACCAGAAAGATTACTGTTGATGCCCCTATTGGGACTCATAAAGTGAATCCAAGCAGCCCTGACAACAGACAATATGAAGTTGATGCCTTTGCTACCAAAAGACACCTCCCTGAAGAACCTGCCAAACCCATCCTTAGAAGACCACGATTTGAAGAACCTGAAGTTGTTATTGACAAGAGGCCTAGTATGCTGCCCACCCAAGATCCATTGCCTCACTTTCAGATGACCTCAAAGATAGCAAGCTACTCAAGCCCTCAACTGATTACTGAGAAGCTGCTGAAGCAGAACCTCACTTTGTCGGTTGGAGAAATCATGAGTGTATCCCCATCTGTTAGGAAGACCTTTGATGAGCAGCTTAGGACAAGACAACAAGCTGTTGAACATATGGACACCCATATAATTCAGACAAACCATGAAGACCACCAAAAAGACGACAACACTACAGAATATAAGACCTTTTACTCAGTTGCAACTGCTGTGGTGAAAGGATATATATATGATGACCCTGTTGACTGCCATATTGACAGTGGCTCAGAGATTTGTGTTATGCCGCTAGACTTCTGGAAGACACTTAGAAGCAAGGAGCTACTGCCTGTTGATAGAGATATTGGATGGAACATGACTGATGCAAACTCAGGATCTAGTCCACTCTACGGTGTAGTGCACAAGTTCCCTATTGAGGTACAAGGAATCAAGGTCTGGCTTCCCCTCTTCATCTGCCAGAAGGCAAACTTTGACCTTCTGCTAGGTAGACCATGGGAAACCAGTACTAAGTCTACAACTACCAACTATTCCAATGGGTCAGTTTGGTACACCATACAAGGATCCAATCCAGGACTACAGTCAACCTTCTGTGGTGTAACACCCAACAATAAGAGGACACATACTGCTTGCCAGAAGGCACATCTTGTTATGGAAGAAGATGAAGAGCCTGACAATATACACCGCAACATTTGGAGCTGCTCATTAGGTATACAGGAGCAAACAGCTATGGTTCGAACAAAATACAAGACAGTAGAACAGAAGATTAGACCATCACTTACCCCACTGACTGATGGATCTCGACCTGCTGATTACATTAGACCACCAGAAAAAACACCAGATGATATATGACTTACACCTGAGAGACTTAAGCAACTTATCATTGGTGATGGAAACCTAACACCAGAGGAGATACTATTATTCAAGGAGACCTTGAAAAGGCATGATAAGGTCTTCTCATATAATGACAAGGAGATGGGACTCTTAAAGACATCGGTTGAAAAACCCATCAAGATTCATACAGTGCCCCACACACCCTGGTCATTTAAGCCTTACCCACTGCCCAGAGGACTCCAAGCTGATGTGCATGACCTACTTAAGAAGAAGATAGAAGCTGGTATCCTAGAACCTTGCCATGGACCCTATGCTAACAGATGGTTTGTGACCAAAAAGAAGAATGGAAAGCTTCGATTCATTCAAGACATGCAACCTGCAAATGCTGTCACTATCAGAGATGCTGCTATACCTCCATCTATTGATGACTTTGCAGAAAGCTTTAGTGGCCACTCCATCTACTCAACATATGATCTCTACTCAGGCTATGACCAGATCCCCCTTGATGAGACATCAAGAGATATGTTTGCACTACAGACACCATTTGGACTGCTAAGGATGACAAGACTCAGTCAAGGGGCTACAAACTCCGTGGCTCAGTTCCAGAGATGCATGGTGAATGTGCTATACCAGTTTATACCTGAGAAACTTGCTGTCTTAGTGGATGACATAGGCATCAAAGGATCAAAATTCCAGGACACCACTGAAGTTATGCCTGGAGTAAGAAAGTTTGTCTATGACCATATTGCAGACAATGATGCCATATTAGGAGCCATTGAAGAAGCTGGACTCACCATCAGTGGTGAGAAAAGCAGCTTTGGTGTATCAGAGATATCCATTGTTGGACAAAAATGCAACACCTTTGGTCGCTCACCTGGAGACTCCAAGACACAAAAGATATGCAACTGGCCTACCCCCACAAATCTAACACAAGCTCGTGGCTTTGTGGCAGCTTGTGGGTTCTTTAGGATCTGGATCCCAAGATTTTCTGAGATAGCAGAACCAATTTACCGACTACAGAGAAAGAACACCCCATTTATCTGGGGAGAAGAGCAAGAAGAAGCCATGCAATTACTGAAAGAGGCCTTAGTATCTCCACCAGTTCTGAGACCTCTTGACTATCAAAACACTGAATGCCCACCTATTTTGACAGTGGATGCAAGCCCCATAGGAGCTGGAGCACTACTTGGACAAGATGATGAAGATGGCAACCGCTATGCCTGCAGATATGAGAGCTGCCTATTCTCTCCTAGAGAACAAAGATACTCACAGATTAAGAGAGAACTACTAGGAGTTGTGAAGATGCTGAGGAAACTGAAGTCACAACTCTACATGACACATTTTATCCTGGAGACAGATGCCAAGCCACTGATAGGAATGATCAACAAGCCTGACCTACCTGATGATGCCACAAACCGATGGATGGCATGGCTGAAAATGTTTGACTTTGAGGTCAAACATATCCCTGGCAAGACAAATGTTGTGGCTGATGGACTCTCCAGGAAGGGACCACAATTATTTGAAGACTTGGACCCTCACTTTGATGATATTATTGATGCAGAGATCCGACAGATTGCCATCAAAGACCAAGAGAGAACTACCTGGAGTCTGATCAAGGAATATCTAAGGACACTTAAGAAACCTAGTTGGATGGATATTCAGGAGTTTAGAAAACTCAGGAAGAAGGCACACAACTACTATCTTAAAGATGATCTTCTCTTTAAGCGAGTGAAACCTGGACTTATGCCAAGAAGAGTAGTCACTACCCCTCAAGAGCAACTGAACATCATGACAAGTATCCACCAAGGAGAACCAGGAGGGCATAGAGGACAAGAAGCCACATACAATACTACAGCTCAGAGGTACTACTGGGAAAACATGTACTATGATATCCAACACTTTGTTGAGTCATGTGTAGCCTGCCAGAAGAGATCTCCACGCGTTATGAAGAACCACTGCGTCCTACTTACACAATCTGTCTATGGCAAAAGGTTGGTATTGACCTTGTCCACATGCCAACAGCTGGATCAAAAAAGTATCTGATTGTTGCTAGAGATGACCTTAGTGGATGGGCAGAGGCTCGAGCCTTGCCCAACAACAAGAGCCATACCATATGGAGATTTATACTCGAAGACATCATCTGCAGATTTGGCTGCATCCAACAGTTTGTTGCTGACAGAGGAGAGATGACATCCCAAATGATCCAGGAGTTGTGCTCAAAGTACAAGATACACATTGCTTTTACAACCGCCTACCACCCTCAAGCCAATGGAATGATAGAGAGAGGACATGGACCATTGGTGAACTCTCTTGTTAAGACTTGTGAGAATAACACAACACTGTGGCCACAGCAATTACATCTAGCACTCTGGGCAGATAGAATTACTACCAAGAGAACAACTGGATTATCGCCATTCAAGCTACTCTATGGACATGACTGCATACTACCAGTTGAGTTAAACACAGTAACTTGGAACTCATTGAATTGGAGATCCAATATGCAGACTGAAGACCTCCTTGCAACTCGCATACAGCAACTTGATCACCATGACTTGAATATTAGCAGAGCTGCTGAACAACTTAAGGATACACGACTGAAGAACAAGGTGCCCTTTGACAAATCACACCCAACAAGACCAAAACCACTATCACTAGGAGACCCAGTATTACTCTATGATTCTACCTTGGACAAGCAATGGAGTCGGAAGTTTGACAACAAATGGACTGGCCCCTACCTCATTTCCAAAGTGATTGGAAATGGAAGTTATTACATATCTGAGCTTGACAACACCCAGTTGAGAGCACCAGTTGCTGGAAATCGACTTAAGTTATTCAAGCATAGGAATTTTGCACATCAAGATTAGTTTGCTTTGACCCAAGTTCAAAGCTGAGAGGGGGGTGGATGTAGTGGGGTGACAGTGACACCCACTGACAGATGTGCTCATTCCCTTATTTTCTACTTCCCTATATCTCTACTACACTTATTTTAGTTTTATCCCATTTGTCTTACCCAATCAGTATTATCCCATAAGCCGGTTGACTATCACACCTGCTTACCTTATTGCATAAGTTACCCCTCACTTTATGTAAGATTGCTAGCTATAAGTACTTCTATATTAGGCAAGTACCCGCGCCAGTACCCGTGACACATGATCAGCCCGTGTCACCATCCCTACCATTTCCATACCATATATGGTATCCCCATGTTACACAGGTTTCAGAATACTGATTCCTGATTGGTTGGATGTGCTGTGCCTCTTAGAACCTTCCGGCACCTACTTAGAACATTCTTAGGTCATTCTGATGTCATTAAGATTTCTATTGAACTCCGGAACCTTCTGGAACACCATGATTAGTAATCACTTAGCCAGTGAAGAAAAGTATATAAGGGAGGCTATCCCTCAACAATAAATCATCATCCCTTTTATCAATATACCGACTTGTTGATTAGTGTGATCACTGCTACCTGCTGCTACCTGAACTTCCAACCCTAGACCACAGGACACTCCCAGGAAACCGCGCTGACAGCCAACTGACCTTGGAGGCACTACTTGTGAGGAATACTCAGAGTAGGTATCTTTTATTATATTTGATTCTTTCCCAAGTTTGTTCTTGTACAGGCAAAGATACTTTTCTGTCTTTGTAACTATTGACCAAAGCTGCATTCTTATCAAGTCCCTGCTGGTGGAGTTTACAGTTGTTTTGACTTTGGAAGCTTTAGTACATTGTCATCTCAAAGGACGCTGAACCCAGCACATACTTTTGTTAAGACGCCAACTAAGTTGGGGATTGTAGCTCAATAGTTTTCCCTTGACAAGCTTGTGGCTTTATTCCCCTTCACATTAGATTAGAGACAGAACCCAAGTATTCCTAGCAAGCTTTTGCCAGAGGTTATCGCACCCAGTGAACACCCCACACACAAAACACTTGAGAAGTGTTGGACGTATCTCTCCCTTGGACTTATACACCACCACATATTTGGCACCCAACGTGGGGGGTTCATACAAGCTCCCTAGGACCCAACAAGATTTACCTGAAGATTTGAGCTGTTATCCACCTATTGAAAAGAGACTACCGATATTACCAAGATTACAACACCAACATACCTGCCCAAAAATGAACTCTATGCCATTACCACTCTCACATGGAGCCCCACAGTTTGATGGAAAGAATGTGGAGAGCTTCATATTCAAATGGGAGAAGCTCTGCATGATGTGCAGCCTGTCTGAACAAGAAATGGCTGAAGACTTCCCCTACTACTGCACCGATGATATTACCACTAAGCTTCTCAGACAAGGAGACATTCTCACTGACTGGGCCTTAATGAAGACCTACCTACAGACCGAGTATGGTAGACCCCAGATATACTATGGAATTGAAGATCTCAGGCACTTTGGAAGAACTGGACTTTCCAAGCTACCACTTGAAGAGTTCATTCAACAGTATGAAGATATGGCCAAGCCACTCCTAGAGTCCCAGGCTATAACTGAGTTTACCATGACACTTTACCTTGCACAAGGGCTTCCCCAGGACTTGGCAAGGAAAGTTGACTTACATGCTGCCAAGGATGACAAGTCTGGCATTCCTTGCTTTGCAGAAATGAAACGTGTTCTCCTAGAGGCAAAGCAAACTTCTACCTTTATGAGACTCCTGACATCTAATCTGCCAGATCAGTCAACCAAGGAGCCAAGGAGTGCTGCTGCTGACAATCAGACCTACACTACCGACAGAATTGACCAACTTGCTGAACAGTTACAAAAGCTAGCCCTCAAGATTAATGGCTCAGCTGAGGTTCCTACTGAGGGACAAAGACCTTTGCCCAGGCACTGCATCTGGTGTGACTCTACTCAGCATGCCAGACGAGAATGCTCAGAGCTTAGTCAGCTACTCAGAGAAGGAGCAGTACAGTTTGATGCTGATGGAATGCTTGCTGACAAGGAAGGAAGGAGGATTCCCACTAATTTCCAAAGAGGAGGGATGAGAGCCCTTTTCCAGAAATCTGACTCAGCAACCAGAAAGATTACTGTTGATGCCCCTATTGGGACCCATAAAGTGAGTCCAAGCAGCTCTGACAACAGACAATATGAAGTTGATGCCTTTGCTACCAAAAGACACCTCCCTGAAGAACCTGCCAAACCCATCCTTTGAAGACCACGATTTGAAGAACCTGAAGTTGTTATTGACAAGAGGCCTAGTATGCTGCCCACCCAAGATCCATTGCCTCACTTTCAGATGACCTCAAAGATAACAAGCTACTCAAGCCCTCAACTGATTACTGAGAAGCTGCTGAAGCAGAACCTCACTTTGTCGGTTGGAGAAATCATGAGTGTATCCCCATCTGTTAGGAAGACCTTTGATGAGCAGCTTAGAACAAGACGACAAGCTGTTGAACATATGGACACCCATATTATTCACACAAACCATGAAGACCACCAAAAAGATGACAACACTACTGAGTATAAGACCTTTTACTCAGTTGCAACTGCTGTGGTGAAAGGATATATATATGATGACCCTGTTGACTGCCATATTGACAGTGGCTCAGAGATTTGTGTTATGCCGCTAGACTTCTGGAAGACACTTAGAAGCAAGGAGCTACTGCCTGTTGATAGAGATATTGGATGGAACATGACTGATGCAAACTCAGGATCTAGTCCACTCTACGGTGTAGTGCACAAGTTCCCTATTGAGGTACAAGGAATCAAGGTCTGGCTTCCCCTCTTCATCTGCCAGAAGGCAAACTTTGACCTTCTGCTAGGTAGACCATGGGAAACCAGTACTAAGGCTACAACTACCAACCATTCCGATGGGTCAGTATGGTACACCATACAAGGATCCAATCCAGGACTACAGTCAACCTTCTGTGGTGTAACACCCAACAATAAGAGGACACATACTGCTTGCCAGAAGACACATCTTGTTATGGAAGAAGATGAAGAGCCTGACAATATACACCCCAACATTTGGAGCTGCTCATTAGGTATACAGGAGCAAACAGCTATGGTTCGAACAAAATACAAGACAGTAGAACAGAAGATTAGACCATCACTTACACCTTTGACTGATGGATCCCGACCTGCTGATTACATTAGACCACCAGAAGAAACACCAGATGATACACGACTTACACCTGAGAGACTTAAGCAACTTATCATTGGTGATGGAAACCTTACACCAGAGGAGATACTATTATTTAAGGAGACCTTGAAAAGGCATGATAAGGTCTTCTCATATAATGACAAGGAGATGGGACTCTTAAAGACATCCGTTGAAAAACCCATCAAGATTCATACAGTGCCCCACACACCCTGGTCATTTAAGCCTTACCCACTGCCCAGAGGACTCCAAGCTGATGTGCATGACCTACTTAAGAAGAAGATAGAAGCTGGTATCCTAGAACCTTGCCATGGGCCCTATGCTAACAGATGGTTTGTAACCAAAAAGAAGAATGGAAAGCTCCGATTCATTCAAGACATGCAACCTGCAAATGCTGTCACTATCAGAGATGCTGCTATACCTCCATCTATTGATGACTTTGCAGAAAGCTTTAGTGGCCACTCCATCTACTCAACATACGATCTCTACTCAGGATATGACCAGATTCCCCTTGATGAGACATCAAGAGATATGTTTGCACTACAGACACCATTTGGACTATTAAGGATGACAAGACTCAGCCAAGGGGCTACAAACTC